>PNEQ01065246.1:14104-46495 GCA_003012365.1 Medauroidea extradentata
GTTGCCTTAACAAACTTCCACGTTGTGTCCTACCGGGCCGCAACAAAATTAGTGTGTAGGTAAAATTAAATGTCATACAATAATTTTAAGGGGCTAAAATTTTCATGGCTGGCATTGGTGAAAGTACTTTTGCTTTAACTCTTGCCAATATTACATATTTTAGATCATGTTCCACGAAAAATTTTAAGTAAACTATAAATTTATTCATCACAAATATTTCTTCGTGATGTGTAACCTTTTATTCTAGTAATAAGAGAGAGTGGAAAATTTGTTAGATCAATCTGACACTTTTACAACTACAGTACGTAGCTCACACTTTACTCTGTATAGTTTGTAAAATGCCAAAAGAGTTTCAGTAGGGGCATTGTTATCCTTGTATCATTGGATAGTTGTGGAGTTGCGCTACGACCCATAAGCATTACAAAACTTGATCTAGAGAGGTTTAGTGTCACCTGATCTTTGAATGGTGCAGACATAGGTGCTGGCAGGTGGCTAGTGGAGGCTGCTATCTGTGTGCTGGACTGAGTGTTATTTGCAGCCCAAGGAAACTGGCTTGGCCAGCGAAACGTCGTTACCACACAAAAGATGTGTTGTCTATCTGTGTTTTGTGTTCTCATACCTGCAAGTATTATTCTGTAAGTACTTGTGCATCTCTGTCCACATGTTTTAATAATTAGTAGCCAAGCGGCCGTTTCCCACCTTCTCTTTGAAACAAATATTGTCAGCTTGTGAAGAATAAAAAAAATGGGAGGGGTTTTGGACCTTTTGAATTATGTTTAATTTTACCATACAGTAAATACAACTTGTTGTATTTGAACTGTACTACTTCTTTATACTGAGTACATTTATTTTTCATTGGGCATTTTGTCCCGAGACTTACAGTAATGCATAAACAAATGTGCTGTTGTCTTTCTTCACATTTAATAACATATTAAATAAATGTTAAAAATATTTATACTTATTTTAAATTCCTACCATTGTATAAATGAAAGTTATGTTTATTTGTTCTAGTCACAACCTGGCTAATCTCCACTGGCAATCTAGAAAACTAGTCATACAACTGAGCAAACGTATCTCACACTTACAGGTTTATTTTCATATTTTTTTTTTCTGTAGTAATTTTCATGGTTTTTCAACTTAAACCAGTTAAACTTTTGTTTTAGTTTAAAATTTAATAATTTACAATTAAGTGATTTTTGTTAACTTTCCCAAGTGTGCCCTTCAGTAAACTCTTGATGATATGCATGAATGAGGATTTGTTTACTGGGAACTGTGTTCCAAAGCATTCTATCAACACCGGCTGTTTTACAGGCACATTAAACTACGTATTGACAATTCGCAGGAGTTTAAATATTACAAAAAAAATTTCCTCTAAGTTATAAAGTTATTTTGTTAACTGGATACAGGAAAAATACCTGTAATATGAATTGTTGAAGCCTTTATACTATATTAAATGGTAGATGTGGAATCCAGTCTTACAAACCTTTTACTGTGTGATATATGGTTTAGCTTAAAAATTTATATTCAATTTTTGTTAAGTTTCAGTTAATCATACAGTATTGTGTGTTGGTGAACCTCAACATTGTCAGTTTATAATTTTGTTACCATAAGTGAACAATCAATTTTTTCCCCATCGGACACGATCGTATAGCGACTGGTGTGACGGGTAGTAGTGATGTTCCAGACAGCAAAGTGAAAGGTAATATTAAGTCATCAGTTTATTTTACAATGTTGATAACACTTTGCAATTTAAAAAAGTTATGTTATAATAGAATTGTTACTGTAGTTATTGTGAGTAAACTTTCATCGTCAGTGTACTTTTCATAAAAGTTTGAAAATAATTTTTATGCTGGATTGCTAGATTTTTTTCTCCAGCTGCCAGCTGCACCTTTTTTGTAATTTCATATTTATATATCCTAGACATATGATGTTATACTGCTATGTGTGTGGCTGCACAAAAATTGGTTCTTGAAGATAATAGCATCAGGAACGTATCAGTTGTTAGTTTTCAGAAATATATGATGCTTTGCTGTTCTAGAAATTGAAATTTTTCATTCATCATAGTTTGAGAGAGAGAGAGAGAGACAGACAGAGAGAGAGAGAGAATTTTAAAAAATTCATAAAACACTTCTAAAGCAAACTTCTTACTGCATACGTTGTTGTGTTCCCCTTACTTCCACAGTTTCAAATTTAAGAAGGCAGTATTGACCACCCACTTGTGCTTAACTTCTAAAAGTTACATTTACAGTAAAATATAAAAAAAAATGCTGACTTGGATAATTATGATTGAAATTCACCTACTTGAAAATTGGCATTGCTGCTAGTTCACTTCTGTTTCTTTAAAGGTAATAATGATACATATCGATGGTGTCTTGCAGAAAGGGAGTTATCAACATATGTGAGGCTTATTGATAACGCCCTTCTTGCAAAACAGCATCGATATGTAATAATAAATGTGGATGTAAATTGAAGACATGATCTTTTTGTGTACAAAGGTTACCACAGAAATAGTACTGTATTTATGCGAATGTAACACCCCCCCCCCTTTTTTTTTTGTAAAAAAATAAAATCTATCCTTGGGAGGCTGTTATATACAAGATAATTTTTAAAAAATTTTTGTCATCTGAAATTACATGTACTTTAACTGGTTATTATTTTTAACTAAAACATACCAAATTATAAGTAAATAGGTTGCAACAGATATAAAAGTCACACCATTTACTGTAATAAACATAAATTTTATTATCAAACATATTAACAAAGCATCTACTCACACAAACAATCATGGCGGCCGCCATATTTCAAGTCGTCAACGTAAAAATAAAACAAGTTCTTCTCCGTTGGAGTGGTCATACTGTAAAACGAACTATGAAAACACAGGTTTTTTTTCTCTATCCAAATACCTATTTACAGACACTTCAAAATACCCTACAAGAAAAAAAACGTGTTCTGATTATTACAGTATTACAAGTCGTCACTTTCACTACTGGCAGAATTGCTGTCTGAAGGCGTGTCTCGAACATCATGCAGCATTTCGTCCTCTGTGCCGTCCAAGTTGGATGAAATGCCGGTCACATTGAAACTTTTGACAATCATTTCCTGCAAAATGGATCACCATGCCGCCAAAATCCACGAACACACTGTTGGTAGTGGAGCACGCTTCATCCTTCCAGTTGGTGTGAGGTTGTGTTCAGATGTTGTCATCCACGTGTTATATTGACGCCTGAATTCCACCTTGAACAGCCTGTTCACGACATCCAACCGCTGCAAAACCTTTGTCATGCCTCCCGGGATGACAACAAGATCACTGTCTTCATTTACGCACTGCTTCACAGGTTCAGTTAGGTGGCCACGAAAACTGTCCAGCACTAACATGGCATGCTTTCGCAGTGAAGCACCAGGTCAACGTTTCCACACACACTTCAGCCAGTCCAGAACAAGTTTGTTTGTTATCCAAACCTTTTCTTGAGCCCTCACTATGATTCCTGGTGGAAACACGTCCTTCCGCTTGAATATAACGTACGGCAGAAGTTTTCGGCCGTTCGCTGTAATAGCCAGCATAACCGTGCAACGTTGTTTGTCCCCTGTAGTTTTAACGGGAACTGACCTTTCTCCTACCAGTGAAACTGTAGTTGATTCAGGCATGTTGAACCACACCGGTGTCTGATCGGCGTTTCTGATTTGTGATAAAAGGTTGTCCTCCTTTTTTCGGAGCACAATTACGTACCGCTGAAAATTTAGCAGCTTTGCTTCATATTCCTCTAGCGTTGTTTGTGCCAATGTTGTTCTGCGGTGAATAGACAAGTTTTTTCTCTTCATGGATCTTCTTACCCAACCGTAACTAGCTCTAAAGTTCACCTGCTCAATGTTGAGGTTACGTGCGATCTTGCTTGCTTGTAACTGTAGCATTTCTGTAGATACAGAATAACCGTCTTTTCTTAAATTGGTCACATACTCTAAGCGGTTGTTCTTCCACTTGTGGATATGCACATTTTCTGCCACGAAACGCACATTTGTTTTTAGGTGCCAGCTGAAGTCTTTCCTTGTTTCTACATCACTCATGAATGCACTGCGCATTAATAGAAAAATGTCTTGCAGCTGCACGTTCACTATTTTCTTCCGCATACCGCACAACTTTCAACTTAAAAGAAGCTGTGTAACTGGCCCTAGTTTTACCCATTTTCAAGCAACGTTCATAGACAATAGAAGGTTGACAACGTGTTTACTACTGGATAACTGTAAAAAAATGTCCGGCTTCCACTGAGTTACAGCGCCACTGTCGTAAAAATAACTTGGGTGAGTCCATTCCTTTCCTCTCGGGCTTTAACGGACGTTGCGGGAAATTTTTTTTGCCACGGGTGTTATACACGGATATTTAATTTTTTCAATATTTAAAATTCAAAATTAAGGCGGCTGTTATACACGGGCGGGTGTTATATTCGCGTAAATACGGTATATGCAGGGTGGCCACCCACCTGGAAAACCTGGAATTATCAGGGAAATTGTGGTCACCTGGAAATGGCAGGGAAATGTCAGGGAATTTTTGGTTCATCTGAGAAATTTCAGGGAATTTTCTTGTCTCGTTCATTTTGAACTTCCGCAAAAGTCATAGGAAGGAATATAATGGAGTTTTGAGAGCATTATAACATTTTTATTGAAAAAATTAAACGTTATGTAGGTGTGATTATACTCCATTGTCAAGTTCGTAGTTATTTCTGATGAATGTTTTGTCAAGTTCACTGACAGTAGTGTCCAGAAGGACTTAAAATATTTATATTTATTGGAAAATGTGTTGAATAATATGCCAAAATGTTGTTTTCATACTTGCAAAAATCAGGGAAATTTTTTATTTTCTATCAGGGAAATCAGGGAAAAATCAGGGAATTTTGTTTGTTGCAATGAGTGGCCACCCTACATAAGGTACCGTAAAATGGGGTGAATAGCGACAAAATTTCAAATCAAAAGTTTCAGTACACAATTTTAAAACCCGAGTTTTTCCTTAAGGTTGGCAAGTTAATAATTTTACAAAGAGTAATTGTATTAAAATATAATTTGATTTAAGATAAAGGTCTAAGCTAGGAATCTGTTTCATATATTGTCCCTATTCGCCCCAGTGTCCCTATTCACACCATTTTACGGTACATACAAGTGGTTATCATGGCTGTAAATTAATTTCAGTAATCTGCTGAGGGAAGGCTACAGTACAGTAGCAATTCCAAAGTCATCTTAGAATTAAAAATGATATTTCCTGAAATAATTTGAATAGTTATGATGGCCTTGGAATGGATAAGTTTTGTTTTGTGAGTGATGGGTCATTTTTTTTTTCTGTTGGCACCCTTCATTACTTGTGATTTTCACCACCAAGGTTGCTGCAAGTTATTTGCTGTTCGTCCTAATTCCTTCAATTCTTGGCTGAATTTAACTTGATGTAATGTTGTCATTCTCATAATTAGTATTTATATTTACATTTCTCTTAAATGGTGTAGAAACTACTCTTACATAACTTAATTTGTATACAAATTTCTTTACCACTATCACTAGATTTCTTTAAAACTGTTAATCCTGAATATCTTCTGAGTACAGTTTTTAATATCATGCATATGCCCCTTCAGCTACCAACAATATGTATGCCAAACAGTAGCAAAAAAATTATGAAATAAATTTGGTGTGGACATATAGGCAACAATTTATTTAACAAGAAGTATAATGAAGGCTAGTTAGCCTAGCAACGTTAGGTATGTGCTGGAAATATTGAAATTATAGTTATTTTGTACATACTTAGTGATGGTTAATGTTGAAAGCATTGAATATGCCCAAAGGTATTCTCTCATATATTAGGTACGTACTGTATATTTAAACTTAAAGGACCTACACATCTGTTTTTGTACTGTAAATCATATTTTCTCACAAAGAAGAATCTTGTGAAATAGTGTTAATACAGACTGAAGGTCTAATTGGGCTTTTTACAGTATTTTAAGGACATGTTGGTGGATTTAATAATTATTTGTGTGTATGTACTGTATGTAACAAAAAGAAAAATTTTTTATTGAAATATATTCATATTTGTATTAATTTAATTCTTGGTTAATTCTTTTTGTGTTAAGAAGCATTTATAAGAAGACCTTAACCTGCATTCTACAGTTGTCAGTTCTTAAGGGTGCCGCTTACCCGCGCGTGAGAGGCTTAAAAACGATGGAGCAGTAAGATCAGCCTTGGAGTGCGCATCAAATGCCACGTCGCCTCAACAAGCCAAGCGCTGAACTAGCATGGGAGGTTCCCAACGAACTGTGTTTACTATAGGACATTAAGTGATGACCATATAATTTTATTGATGGAAAGTCTTCAACTAATTTGAGTGCAGTTCGCAATCTGAGTTTCACATACTGTACATCCGGTTAAAACATTTTGAAGTACGGAAGTCTGAAATGGTAGTTATTAGCCTTGTTGGAGGGCTTAGAAACAGTGTTTTTAATAAGCATAGTGTCTTAACAATGAGGGTCCGACCTTGTCTGATGTTTGTTTTCTTTATGTACGTTGGCACAATGGGCACACGTGGAATATTTTCGTAGAAAAAACCTGTTTGCTAACACACTGCAATGCATTGGAAGCGTCGGGTAGGCGGCCCCCTTAAGACTAGGCACAGTATGTGCCATGAGTGAGCTGTAGCCATAGGTAATGTTATTAATATGCTTGCATGACTTATTAACTTATATATCACAGACATACATAAGTACTCTGTTAACCAATTTATCATCTGTATGTTTAATATTTTTTTATGTGATATTGAACAGTAGTCTTATAAATCATTTAAGTATCGTAGGAGATTAAGTTTGAATAAAATTTTAATGGAATCATGGAAATTTTTACTTCATACACTAAACCTCTGATTTTACGAACCCTGTATTTAACGAAGGTTGCAATTTTACGAATACACACTCAGGAACCCTCAGAAAATTAAATTATATGAAAAAAATTTTAAGAAATTACATTTAAATTGGTTTTAAAATATATTATATAATGATCAGTGGTAAAATATGAGTTGTAGTTATTAATTGGCTAGTCACAATATTAAAAACAAAAATGGCGAAAATCTGTTACAAAATGTGGCAGTGAAGGTTTGTAAACAGCCGCATGCTGTCGCCCATGCCAAACTGGAGGCCTTGCTACAGCTGCATCGTTCTGGCACAGATGCTCATTTAAATGCAGTATGGCCTTCCACAAAAGTATTTCTCTGCACCACCTCGTCTTGCATATCTCTCGCTTTGCGCTGACAGTGTAGGTGAGAGAGCTTTAACCGCTAGATTGAATCAATTGAATAAAATTCCAGACAGTTGAGGTACTCACAGGCTGGTACTTCTTGATAGTTTCATATACGTATATAAGGACCAACACAATTTGTTGCGTGGGTGTACGATTGCGCGACATGTCGTTGACTGGGCCAGCTTCATCAGGCGACGAGTTCAGGCACAGTGAAGGCCAGTTTCACAATGTCTACTTAATGTGTTGGTTATCTGGCCATATTATAAATGTAAACAAAACTTTTAACTATTGGTTAAAACAATAGCGTTTCTAAAACCACTTCTCCCATTTAAAAATGTTATGATTAGCTAAGTGCTGGTTAATGTAAATTTGGCAACCATGCAGTTATGTTTCACGTTGTGATTGGACGTTGAATCTTTTTTTTTGCCACGGTTAACATTAGCTTGTAAACAATGGACAAAAGAGGTTAAAAGTGCACATCCCAGTTGTTTTATTACTTCTGAAAACTAGCTTCTAATTACCCTAGTTGAAAAATGTTCTCATATTTTGGAATGTAAAAAAACCGACACAGTGAAATGGAGACAGGAAGAGCAATATTGGGAGATAGTTGCAGCCAAGTTCAGCACTCTTTCGGGTGCGTGTTCACGTACCGACAACATTTTAAAGGCAAACTACAGAAACGTAAAAAGATCAACACGAAAAAAGAATACCAAAGAGTATATGCAAGTCTTCAAGGCGCATGCTATGGAATGCCACAGAAATTAACTTCAACAGATTTGTGCAAGAAAGTCAATATTCATAATAAATATGGACAAAAGTAAGCAGACTTAGAGTGAATCTTCTATTTTGTTTCACCGTTAATGGTTTTGCTTTGCTATTTCAGATTATATTTGTGTAAAATTACTGTTCATGTTATTTATATTCGGCGAGCATAATCTCTCATGAATGACAAAAATATTAATTGAAGATTTCTTTTCAGTAATAACAATCGTTTAAAATTTTGAGGCATTGAAAATTACTGGTTTTTGTTGTCGTGTGAATTGTTGAATAAGAAATAGTAGTTTAGATGTAGGTTGTGTTATGTTTAATTTTCTTTATGTTGTAGCAAAAATTCGATGAATATTTCACATCTATTTACAAAAAATAAGTGGGCCTTCTGTGTAACCTAACACTAACGTCTTCCTCTCGACACTTAAAACAAAAACAGAAAAGAATAGCAACATACATTTTATAAGCTAAATCATTTTCAAAGTTAAAACATAAAACACGTTTCTCGCAATTGTACCTAAGTGAATATTTTTTGGTTTGGGAATACATTTATTGAGTTTTGTTTGCAACCATCATCTTTATAAAATTAGGTCTGCCGTAACCTTAGTTCTGTAACAACTTCTGTATTGGAAGTGATACAATAATTTTTAACGAAACTATTATGCAAGAAATGAAGACTTACTTTGTATAACTTCACATTCAATTAATTTTTCTGATTTTTTGACTCATAATCATGTTTTCATCACAAGAGTTATGTTTTATTGCTTAAAAACACAATCTGCCATACTGTATTTGTTAAAAGTTCTGATTAACTCAGTAACAGAACTTCTTCTTGTATTTAACTTAACCATTGGTTACCACTAGTTAAACAGCAGTTTTAAGTTCATCATAACTCAAGAAACATAAAACAATTCTAACCATCGCTTAAAATTTAATCAGATGATAATTGGAACAAAACCAGTCATTGTGAAACCAGCTCTGAGTAATGGCGGCAGTGGTAGCGTGGTTGGTTACCCTAGCGGAAATGGAGCAAACTTTGAAACTAAGGTGTAGTAGGAAAATTCAAAAAGAAGAGATGTGGGGGTGTAGTGGAATTATGGTGCTATGGTTGCGATTATCTGATGTTGAGACCTGGGGGTTGTCGAGATTTAGTAACGTATTGATGGGCTAGTTCGTAGCACCTTAGTTCTGAGCTATTTTTTGAGTGTGGCAGGGCTCTTACTACTTTGATGTTATAGGAGTCGAAAGGACGCTTTTTGAGATGGAAACTACTGTATGAATTTGTATTGCGTCGGGAGTATTTTGCGACATGATCGTCAAGATGAAAATGAGATTAAGTAGTGATGTTTTACAACTAGATAGGTAGAGAAATTGCTGTTTGGCTGTGGAAAAGTGCAGATAAACTAACGAATAAGGGAGAGGGATGAATGAAGGAGATAAATCACGACAGTTAAGATAGATACATGTGGGACAAACACAAGATGGTGGAAAAACTAATCACGAGTGGTGAACAATGTAAGTGAGGAATGCTTTGACCGCTAGGTTAAACCAATGGATGATGGAGAGATAGCCCTCCCACTCATCCCATTGCTGGCACCCATACCATACCATTCCTAACCTCCCAAGATCTGGACAAGGATGTCATCCTGGGGCAGTCCTGGCTCCAAGAACAACAATGCGTCATCGACTGCGCTCAGAAGCACCTCTATCTCGTGAGAGAAGCGTCACACTCTTCATTGGGGAGTGCCACAAACCAAGACACCTACGCAGACCATCACCGCAGAAGACCTCCAGTTGCAGCTGAGTGAAGAAGAACTGAGCCAACTCATCACCCTCCTGAATGACCACGTCACTGCATTTCAGTCCGATGGCCCTCTCCGCCAGACCAACATTGGAGTCCACGACATACAACTGCAGCACCACCAACCTATCTACTGCAGACCTTCATTGCCATCCCCACAGAAGCAGGCCACCATTCAGAAACATGTCGCAGACATGTGGCGGCAACACTTCATTGAGCCTTCCGACTCTCCATACAACTCCGGGATTGTACTCGTCCAGAAGAAGGATAGCGACACCCGCTTCTGCTTCAACTACTCTCCACTAAACCGCATCACCCTTTCAGTGGCGCCACCAGTGTTGAACATCCTCCGCAGCCTGGGCGAATCCAAGATCTTCTCTACCATCGACATGAGGAGTGGGTACTGGCAGGTCCCCATACATCCAGACGCCCGCCGCTACACAGCCTTCACCACATCTGAGGGAGAGCAATTCCAGTTTCGCGCCATGTCCTTCGGCCTGAAGAACACCCCCTCCACCTACCAAACCATGATGCACTGTCACGTGTTGAGAGGATACATGGGGGACTTCTGCATCGCCTACTTCGATGACATCATCGTCTTCTCGGTTAACTGGAAGGAGCACCAACGCCACCTACACCTCATGCTCGAGACACTTCAGCTGCACAACCTCACCGCCTGTTTGGAAAAATGCCACTTCAGGAAAACCACAGTGACATACCTGGGACACGTGGTCTCACCTGAAGGCAACTACCCTCAGACCGAACAAGTACAGCAGATACTCGCCACCGAGCCGCCCAAGAACGTGAAGCAGTTGCACCAGTTTCTTGGTCTGTGCAACTGGCTTCGAGACTACACCCCCAACGTCGCCAAGTACATGGAACCTGTGGACCACCTCTTGTCTACCAAGAACCGACGCTGGCACTAGGGATCCACCCAGGATCTCACCTTCCAGGAACTGAAGAGACAGTACCAGGGCCTCCTGATGCTGCCTGCCAGACAAGGCGCTACCGATCATCCTACAGACAGATGCAAGCGAAAACGGACTCAGTACTGTGGTATACCAAGAGGGACCTGACCAAGAGAAGAGGGTCATCAGCTACGCCAGCACTCAGCTGACCCCCTACAGAGAAGCGTTACGACGCCCATGAGCAGGAGTGCTTCGGCATAGTCTGGGCGATTCGGAAGTACCGGTACCTCCTCAAGGACCGCCCCTTCATACTCAAGACCGATAACCATGCTCTCCAATGGTTGTACGCCACCAGCAGCCGGAAGACCAAGTTGGCACGCCGGGCAATGCTACTCCACGAGATTACCTTCAACATCCAACATTGCAGCGGCAAAGAAAACCAACTACCCGACGCTCTCTCCAGGCATCCTGCGGCCGTCTCCGACACCCCCCACCTCCACTGTTGGGAGAATATCCTGCCACCCCAGCCTGAGACCTCACCTCACCTCCAAAAGCTGCAGAACATCAGGTTCACCAACAACTTGGAAGCCTTCATGCGAGCCCAGCAAGAAGATCGAGAGGCCCAACATCTGCTCGCCAGCCAGCCAGGAGGTACAAGGAAGAACAAGGCTACATCTGGATGAGGCACAGCCAGACAAGCAAGTGGAAACTATGGGTATCCCACTTGCTACGAGCCTCTCTATGCAGTCACTTTCACGACCATTCATTGGCAGGCCACCCCGGGGCTCAGGAGACCATGAAACAGATCACCCAGCGGTATAACTGGAGAGGTACCACCAGAGACAAACCAACCTACGTCGCCCGCTGCACCACCCGCACCACCATTAAATCCAGCGCCACCCACAAACCGACCGGCACACCCCGGCGCCCCTCAACTCCCTGGTAGCAGATAGCGCTGGATATCATGAGTCCATACTCCCGCAACAAGTCAAAATGCAGGTTTTTGCTCGTGGTAGACCTCTTCTCCAATGGACCGAAGCATTCCCGCTCCGAAATACGAACACCCTGACCCTCATCATCAAGATGCAGGACGAAGTGTTTACCTGCTGGTGGTACCCCTCGTAGCATCATCACGGACAACGGACCTCAGTTCATCAGCCAGTCTTGGCTGAGAGCCTATGCCCAGTGGGAAGTGGAAGTTCTCACCACTCCCATCTATCACCCACAGGTGAATCCCACCGAGAGACGTAACCAGGAACTGAAGGAGGGGATTCGTCTACTCATGCAGAAGGACCACCGCACTTGGGACAAGGCTCTCCCCCGCATCCTCTTCCAGCTGAGCTGTCGAACCAACGAGGCTCTGCGAGCATCCCCCAGCAAACTTTTGCTCGGCCAAAGACCCTGATGTCCAGGGGAATGGAAGTGGAGCACTCCACCAGCCAGGCCCCTCACTTCCCAAGAAAGGGTAGACACCGCCAAGCAGAGAGTCCAGCAAGCACAGAAACACCAGCAGGGATACATCGCCCGGAAGTACCCTGACCCAGGCACCAACGCCCAACCACACCTGAACGGAGGACAAGAGGTGTACCTACGCACCCGACCCCTCTCCAACCGCCACCAGAACTTCCATGCTGGATTAGCCCCCAAATGGGACAGTCCCTACCAAGTCCTACAGAGGCAAGGACATATCTACTGGGTTGAAGACTCTCTGGGACACCTTAAGAAGGTACACCGCTCGGCCATGAAGCCGACCCCCAGACCCACCATACCGGGACAGCGTCAAGCCCAGTTGCCTAACCAAGGACCGCTGTCACTCAAGGATCCATGGTTGGACCACACTTTTGCTCAAGGCAAGCCACCCAGCCGGTTCTTCCCAAAAGCACCACCAGCAACGACAGCCAGAAGGGTGCTCACCACTTACACACCCAGGAGGAACCTCCAAACAGAAATAAACCTGCCCCGCCCAGCAGATCTGCCGACCCCAGTACGCAGCACCAACCACGGGCAGACCACTCAGCTTCCATCAGTCTCACCCTGCACAGCGAGAAGAGGCTTCCACCTCAGGGAACCACGACCGAGACCAGCACTTAAGGACCCGCAGCGGACCCAGGATCCCGCGGCCAACGCCCTCCACGAACCAGTGCCTTTGGGCATACCTGCCTGCACCAGTGCCCTGCACTTCGGCACCGGACATCTGGCGCCATCCAGGAAATTGCACCCAGTACCAAAGGGCCCCCCGCATCCAGGACTCCCAAGCGGCTACCCACCGGCCTGAGCGCCCAGACCAGTCGCCCAGGGCTCCAACCCCCACCCCTGCCAACCACTTTGGCGCACCTGTAGAGGAGATCCCCTCCAGCAACAAGGATGCTACAAGGAGATGCCATCCCACCAGTATCGATGGCCAATGGCACCAGGGTAAGTCAAGTCATCAAACCCCAAGACCAAGGACTCAGAGACTCTCAAGCCATACGACTTTCTTGCAAATTATTGTTTCTCTACTGCATATGTGTAAATAAGGGTAATGGATTGTTTGTATAAGAGATTCAAAACCCAGTGGACTCGCTTTTTCCACCTGGGAGGGAGGGGGGTGGGAATTGACGCACTGCGTACTGTTTAATCCATCATCCTTGCCTCCCGAGCTTAAAATCAAGGTTAGGCCTAAGGGCATTTCTTTCCTAGATCACCTCAGGTTTCTTTCGACCACAGGGTCATGTAACTTTAAGGCTAAAGGCAATCAGATATGCTAGTAGAGTCATGCAACAGGCAGGACATTAAAATATGGATAAATTAATGTAAGGGAATAAGTGTTATTTACATTCTCTAGCCACGTGCCGATCACGCCTGTAACGTATTTGGAACTCACGTCAATATTATTACTGCACCTAGTAAGTTCCTCCAGAGTAAGCAAAACACGGACTGAGAACGCTCCACGTAATTTTGAAATGTACATATTAATCAATAACAAATGTGATTCAACAATATGTACGAGCGAATCAATCAGTCCATGGTAGGATGTAAACAATAAACAGTGTTTGTATTTTTTTTCTTGTTTGACTGTAATGTATTTTTTTTGTGTCTAGAGAAATGAATTAAGGCGTAATAATTAACCTGAGGTAGATCAGCACTATAGTCTCACTTTCACCGTATTTTATATAATTACCGTGGTTTTTGTGGTGAAAAACGTGGTTAGTCGGTTGATAGCCCTGCCGATAGCAGAGAGATTGCTCTCGGCGGCGGCGCCATCTTGCCACCTTGTAATGGGACTTCCTGCTCTCTCCTGAGTATAAAAGGGGCTGCGTGGGCCCAGTAGAGAAGTGGGGAGAGCTGGTGACTCTTCGACACCAGCCTCCCTGGGCATTGTCCCCACCCCGTCGCTCGAACTAACCCTTGAAAAAGTGACCTGCTCGAACCCACCTCTGGCTGCTAACCCTTGCAAAAGAGACGTGTGTCGAGGAGATCCACCGTAGATTGTGCTCGGGAGGTTCGGAGTGATAGTTTGCATCAGCTCCGCGTTTGCATGGAGGCAGTGTGCACTCCTGTAAATTTGTGCCGTCGCAAGTGATGGGCACCGGAAGTTACGTATCGGGTAATCTTTGACCGGTTCCGGGAGTATTGTGCCCTAGTGTAGAGGCTGCATAGTGAGATTAATGTGTAGCAGATATATCTACGAGCATCCCACGGGATAAAGAGCATCATTAAGGGAGTGAAAAATATATATTTGTGAATTCATTTGTGAACTTGTAAATAATTGTTCTGGGGGTTGTAAATATCAGTGAGACTTGTGTCTGTAAGATCATTTAACACATGTGGTTCTACCAGCATAACTCTTTTATTTCAACTCAATGTACGAACCCCTTCAGTACCTAGAAATAATTATCAATGATGAATTGAAGGTAGGAAAGAACAGGCCACTGAGGCAAGGCGATCATTAAATTCCCCTCCCCCGCGGGAGACTCAATTCAGTGCGCTGCCATATAAACTGCCAAGACGAGCGCCCTCACTTAATGACGTGTGCTGTCAGTATCGACAACTAAGACCACCACCACCAGTGAAAAAAAAAAAAAAAAAAAGAGGACGAGGAAAAAGAACAGCATCCACCGCGCTCTGCTAAAAGGCGCAGGTGCGACGCCAATAACCCACGACCTTTAGTGCAGCTCATGATCTGGTGGGTCCCACCTCTGTTGAGCCCCATCAAGACGGTGCCTAAGCGTTCGCCCCTGCCACCCTCCCACAGGATAGAGCAGTTGAGGAACGAGGCCCGCTCTGAACCTAAAACCCCTTTCAGAATGCAAGCGCCATCTACTCCGAGAACTGTTCTGAGGGCCCACCAGGTGAGTGCACTACCAAGCATGCCACCCCCTTTTTTGTTTCGCCATTTATGAGAGGGGAGGTAGGGGAAGATCTGTAGTTCTAGGCTGTGTCCTAGCTCCGCCCCGCAAGTTTCATGCTCATGCAAACTATAGCTACATGCATGCCACCCCCTTGAGCATTAAACCCTGAACAGAAGCGACAAAGAAGTGCCAGCCTGTGAGTACCTCAATCTTCTGTCTACGTATTCAATTGGTTTAATCTAGCGGCCAAAGCCTTCTTCACATACATAATTGTTAAAGGGTAGTCTTACAATGTACTATCCACTGCTGTCACTGGCATGAGTTTTACAGAAATGTAACTTGCATGTAATTTTCTCTGGATCCTCACGCTTAACACCTGGTGGTTCCTTTACCTCCTAGAATCATTTCATTGTCGCATCTCGGGATATCTCAGTCTGCACAAAAAATGAAGATATTGTGTCATTAACACCAGTACATGCAACATGCCAAAAATGAGGACCCATACAAAAATGCCATGCAGAGCTGATGGAAAATCTTTGGTTCTAGCGACCCACCCACCATCCATTACGTCAGCATAGAGTTCAGCTGCCAGGAGCACGTCAATAACTCCTGGAGTGTGAAAGTTGGTGTCTACTGATTCCAGTTCACTAAACTTCTTCTGAAATTCCTGTGGTAATCCATTTGTAGGTATTACTGCAGTTATCTTAAGCAGTATAACATCAGTACTCATACAAGAACCACTTGCACTGCATTGCTTCAGTGTCCATGAAACCATTCCTCTACCAGGCTGGACATTCCTGATGCCACCTGAATCCTTAAGAAGTACCTGCATCTTACGACATGTAAGACCTAAGCGCACAACACAGTCTTCAGTCACAGACAGAAGATTGTGATGCGGAGTCAATCAGTACTCAGACCACTTGGAACTGGCCCAGTGCATCCTTGACGTGCATTAACGCTGTTCCCAGTAGGACAGTTGACTGAGCACAACTTGAACTGACCAGCCAATGAACAGGTGTGGTCACATCTTTAGCTTGCTCAATATCCTGGTCCCAGCTGCTCATCTGAGATGCAGAATTTGACTGATTGTCTGCATGCATCAAATTGTGATAGTGTCACATGTTGCCTTTGGTAAACAATTTTAAGCCTGATTTTTAGCAGTTAAAGCAAAGGTGATGCTTTCTAACCGTTTCTCACCATAAGTTACCTGATTTACCTAGAAGCACAGAGCTAATCAGCTTGACAAACAATACATGACTGTTGATGTGTACTATCAACCACAAAGGCAGATTTTATATAATTAGGCATTGAGTGTGATAGGTCTACCCTTGTTTCTGGTACTTTCTGATAGGGAACTTCAGTTTTCTCTTTGATACTTGATAACTGGGTGGCCATACTAGGAGCCTTACATTGACCGTACAAAAAGTCAGACAATTGTTTTAATGATGGCAATTCTACTGTTGCATGTACCAACTCAAATCACCCCCATGTTTCTAGGTCCAACTTGTCCAGGGTCAGATTCAGCATGATATCTACTCATCTACAGGAAAATTCAAAATATTCGTTACACCAAGATTCACCTTGAAAGTATTGAACAGTTGTCGTAACTTGTATGGAGAAATTGAGGTAACTGCTGGAAACTGAACTATCCTTTCCCAATGTGCTGTTACAATTACTCATATTTCCTGATACTTTTGTCAGTTCATGTAGCCCACACTAAAGAGTAATTTTCATCTGTCAGTGGAAGTTATCACAATCCTGAGGAGATCTCCTTCCAAAGATGTTACCAAATAATGAAACTTTTCAACAGGGTTGTCATTACTACGTACCAATGAGTTTTACAAGTAATAGTAGCCCGTCAACCGAGTGGCTTGTCAAAAATATTTTGGAACTGACAATTTTGAAAATTTTATACTGCATGATGCTGATGACATTCCACGAACATTCTGCTTGTTCTTTGCGACAATAGTACTAGTTTTCATGATGGTGTAGTAAGCTTCTTCAAATTCAGTCATCAGTTTTTCGTGTTGCTCACAGGCAAATTTATTGTTGGATAAATTATGGGCACTAAGGGAAATGTGGTTTTCTTCAAACTCCACCTTCAACTGCTCCACCACAACAGTATGCCTTGAAAAGTTTCTTCCTCTACCTGTGCTTCTAAACGCAACACACTGTCTGTATGATCTGATCCATGCTTCAGCCAAGTTTCCAAATGTGTTGATGTCATCACCATCTTCCAAAGAATAGCCAACAACAACACTAGCAAACATGATACCGTACGTCGCAACATAGACGTGTGTTAGATGTGAACAAAACAGAACCTGAATGTCACAGACGTACTTGAAACGAAACATTCAATACCACGACACACCAACGATTAGACAGTCGCTGTCAGTTGCTACAAATGTACTCAAATTGAAAATCGAACGCTGCCGCAAATAGTTTAAAATTCAACATTCACTAGTGACTTTCATACGCATTGTACCATGACCATTTGTTAGCAACACACAGGATGTAGACAAACAAAAGTCAATAACCGTTAACATACATTCCACTAACTCACAAATATTGCTGATTAACTTGTAATAGCCTGAATCAGAACCCAGTCTTGTTGACTAGAACCTACATGACTAGCACACAAAGGAATGCTTTGCGGAAAATTTCCAATGTCGCACGGCACCAGATCCGGCCAGGAAGGGCCAAAATGTTCTCACCAAGTAATTCATCTGGAGGACACCAGCAACCGTGCTCGGTTGCCCAAACTCACTGATATTTCCTGGCACCATGTTACTATATTTGTTCATGACATACTATGATTGCGGTTCACGTTTCTGCTGTTTTTTTTTATCTTAGGCTATGAATGTTAGCCAACTTCTGGGTGTTGGCAGCACTTTACGAGACTGTTGGATTTTTTTAGACATGGATTGTTTGTTTGACAGTTGGGGAGAAGTAGAGCTTCATTCTGGGTTTGTTTTATTTTGTTGCTTGCCCTGGTTCAGTGTAAAATTAAAATGTATTTTCCATGAGTAATATTTTCTGAAATCTTGTCAGGTGAAGCAAGGCCAGTTGTGGCAAGTTTAAGGGCTGTATCTATAGACCTCTTTCGAATGACAACCAACTGCTCACCAATGCTTTCTCTATGGGGGTAGCAGTTGGCTGTCATTCGAAAGAGGTTTACAATATCGGCCCTCAGTCTTGTGCCCGGTAATGTGAACACGTTGCGAGAAAGTGTACAGAAGAGTGGGAAAGCAAATAAATTCCAAAATTAAATTGTCATACAGCACTACTAATCTATTACTTCTAATAAGCTTACACTCCCCTGCCTCTTGGACACATATGTGTCCAAACAAGGTTGTGAACAAACTAGGGAGAGGGAATGGCCCTCTTAGTTGTCGACAAATGCTGCTAGGAGCACTTGTGTCGCCCTCAAATTTCCTCTCGGAACAGTAAAACTAAATTAAATTACATAATTACTGCAAAGTAATTAGGCCTAGGCCTTTACTTACGCATTGGCATGATTTGAACATCTAATTAGACATGCATTTGAAGTGAAACGGTGGAGTGGGGTTGCTGCTCCATGAGTTGTTTACGTGGGCGGGTGGACACGCTAAAAGAGAAAGCACCCCTCAGAGATCAATAATAAAACAGGGTACAAAATTTACATGACATTAATGAAGTGGTTGTGGCTAGAATGTTAAATGACTGTATTTGTTCATTGTTTATGACACAATTTAAGATAAAAGGGTGGCATAGCCCAAGAGTTATTTGTATCTCTGCAGCTAGCTACATAGACAGCGCTTAAAACACATCCTCCCACTTCACACTTTGATAGTAAACACAGATGGATGGCTGAACGGAAAAGACGTGCATGCATGCACATACACTCGCATGTACAGAGGTGGGCAGAGTTGAGAAGGAAGGATGGTCTCGCACAGCATGTAGGTCTGCCTTGCTCAGAAGCCAGAGGCAGTACAATGTCAACACCTAGAGATTTTTTTACGTGTTCGTTCCATGTATGTTACAGTGAATTCTTCTCTTTGACTAATGAAAAGAATTGCACGCTGTAGATAAAATTTGAAAGGGAATAGCTCAAATACACAATTTTAACCTGTCATGACTTTTCTTTTTTAAGGTTAGCTTGAAACACTGTTACTATATTATTGTAATGAAAGATGGGTGGCTTTATTTCTGTAAATTTTTGGAAAAAAATAATTTTTGTTATCTTTTTTAAATGTTATACGAGACATTTAAATTTTTTTCTATTCATTGAAAAACTGGACTGAATACAATAAGTGACATTTCAGTTTAAGACCCATTGTGCAGAATGTAAATCTGTGATTTTATTTAATGGAACATCCGCCTTTGCCTCAAGCAACCACTGATAGCCAAATAACTGCCCCCTGTGGTATGAATTTGTATATTACATGCTGGGCTTCATTGATAAAGACTATGAGTGCCAAAAAGAACCCATTTTTAGATGAAGCAACATTCCAGATTTGTTGACACTCTAACCAGTATATTTTTTTTTAGATTTGCAACTTTTAAAACCAAGACAGCATTCATCAACACATTTGCAATAGCTGGAAACTTAAGGTTTGGTGTGGAATAATGGATGATAGAGTGATACGTAGCAGCATTTTTTTTTGCAGAGAGACCATAAAAATGAGAAAACAGAAGTAGTTCACCTGTAGACTTTTTTTGTGGGGTATGTCAGTCACGGTATAGTTTGTACAGAACAATGGTCAATGGCATTTGACACCATTTGTGCAAGAATCAATGAAGTATTCGGAACTGTTACAACCAAAATTCTGATCCGTACATAGGCAGAACTCAAATATCACCTTTACGTTCTTACAAGCTACAAGTGGAGCACACATTAAATTCTGAGATGGTCAAAGCTGCAGAAAATTTTAAATGAACTCCAATGCTGTCTCTAACAACTTGCATTTTATGACTTTTTGAAACTGTTGAAGGACTTTATGGACACCCTACATGTTAATTCTTTAATGGTTTCAGTTTTCACCATACACATACATTCTCGTCTCAAACTATTGCATATTTTCTTCACATCCAAAAATACCATATTCCATTTTATTGTCTTTTCTCAGATAACTGTTGTACAAAAAAATCAGGTCTACATCGTGTTTCACTATATTTGTGTTTCATTATCATGAATTCATGCTTTATGTTGAGCCAAAAAAATTTCATAGTATCCATTTCCAGTGTATCTATTTATTTATACAAAATACTTCACTCTACTGAAAAATATTACTATTTCAATAAACTTTATTGCTGCTTTCTTGCAAACAATTTCCTAAAACTGTCATTGCGGGTGCAAGAATCTATATTGCCGGCAACGTTTTTGCTAATTTTGAGCCAAAAAAATGTTATATATCCGCTTCCAGTGTATCTATTTATTCGAAATACTTCACTCTACTGAAAAATATTACTATTTCAATAAACTTTATTGCGGTATTCTTGCAAATAACTTCCAAAAACGGTCATTGCGGGCACAAGAATCTGTATTGCCTGCGACGTTTTTCCTTAATTTAAAGCTAAAGAAAGGTCATATAACCGCTTGCAGTGTATCTATTTATTCAGAATACTTCACTCTACTGAAATATATTACTATTTCAATATACAGTCGAACCCCGATTTTACGGACACTCACGGTTCCCCAAAATTTGTCCGTACAACAGAGTTGTCCGTACGACCGAGTTGTCCGTACGAACCGATAAGACCAAATGTCGGCCTGACAGCAACACCCCACCCCCTCGGGCGTGAGCGAGAATCAATAAGAGGTCTTGGATGATACAATCACGTTTTCAAGAGACTCTTATCCAAAAGCAGGTGGTCTTACACATATTATCTTATTACGCCGAAAAATTCTGAGTAAATTAATACTCCATTTGTGCGTAAACAATAAACGAATAAATAAAACGACGAAAAACAAGAATGCAACGTCGCCATTATCTTTACATGCAGCTGGCAATATTTGCAGAGTTTACTTGTGCCACTGGAAAATAAGATGTTTAACGATTTTCAGGTTGATAAAAAATAATTTTTTGGTAGGATGCTGCAATATAAACAAAATGATACCCGAAATGTACGTCAATAACTTTTAAACGTAAACGATTATTAACAAGGCATGTTGGTTTCTCTTTACTGGGCAGAAGTTGTATTTACGTCTTTTTTGTATATACGTATTATGTTAACGTTTATGTAGTGTGATAATATATTCAGACTTAAATTATACACCATTTCTTCAGGAAAGACTACAAAGTCGGTTAAAATGAACAAAAATATGTAGCGTAATGACTCTTAACAATACGATAAGTTACAACATACGCCTACACGTTTCTTGTGAGAAAATGAAGTATTTTATCTTACTTCCTACAATAAAACATAGATTAGTGAAATTTTCTAATGCTATTATGAGCAAAATAATGTCCGAAAAACACGAACAAGTAAAATTAACTGTAAATGACTATAAAAATATACGGCCTCAGCGTAGCATGTAGGCCTAATTTCAAAATTGTGTGTGTGTAAATGGCTTGTGATTATATTTGGCCTGTTACAAAATTATATGTAAATGATATATTTTGACGCCTACACTTTCCAACTTTGAAATTTTAATCCAAATCGCAGTCCATGAAGAAAAGCAATTAATTAAAATCATACACGTAGCAAGCAATTCATCAGGATGAATGGTGCTGTTGTGTATGGTCTGGCTGGAGAAGAGGAGGAAAATGGCGGAGTTACAATTATTTTTGTCGTTTGTGACGCCCACCCAGTGCCAACATTGGCTGGCAGTGGCAGCGATGGGCGGGGCATGAGCTATGATGAGCAACACATGGTGCATCTCGCCACACAGACGTCGCCAGAGAGAGAGAGAGAGAGAGAGAGAAAGAGCTAGAGCAAGCAAGAGAGAAGCGGATGCCACTCAGAAACAGCTGGCGGCAGGTCAATGACCCAGCTCGCGCTGTGTGGCTTGCTCTCTTGCAGCGGCGTTTTTTAAGGAATTTTTGCCGTTTTCATCGTGAAACACATTATTTGAGGGCTAAGCTCATACGCCTATACTACTTGTATATATTGCAACTTATAAGGACTTTTTATAGATATTTGCTAGTGCTACTGATTTTCAATTACTAAAATTTTTATTTTTTCCATTTTATTTTTTTATTGTTCGCTAAAATCTGTACGTACGAACGGGGTTTTTACTGTACTTTATTGCGGCATTCTTAAAAATAACATCCCAAAATGGACATTGAAGGCGCAATAATTTGTGGTATCGGAAACGTTTATGATTTATATTACTTAACAAAGGTCGTAGATCCACTTCAATGGCATGCGTTTAAAAATAACGCGTTTGCTTTTCAGAATAAACGTGAATAATTTTATAAAAACATGTAATTTTTGCACCAAAGACGAGTGAATGCCGATTCAATGATTAAAACTGTAAATTTTGACATTTTAGAGGTCGGGGATCGTCGAAAATTTGTCAAAATTCTAATAACGACTCCTCCGAAATAACGACCCAATTCCCGGGAACTGTGAAGGGTCGTTAAATCAGGAGTTGACTGTACCTGTATTTGTGTGTATCTGTCAAGTACCAAGGCGTTAAGTACTTGGGCTTCTGTCTTTTGTATGTACTGTATTAAGATATGATAAAGCCCTTAATTTTGATCTAGGAAGAATATAAATTCATACCTTGTTAGATCTGAGCTGTGCTGCTTTAAATAAACAAAACAAGCAGAGGTATTTACTGGTATACATAGATGTATGCAGATTAACAATTATAAATGTCAATAAAAGTAAACATTCAATCAAAACATAACAATAACATTCAACATTTAATGAGAAGTTTATAACAACATTGTGCAGCTACAGATGATACACACTGTAATGTACGAGACAATCAAATCCACAACATTCACTGGGATAAAACCATATACATTAATATTCATGTACAATTTACTGTAGTAAGTTGATTACCATGTTGCAAATTAATTTTTATTATAACAAAATGTCATAAGATGTGACCACAGTATACGTTCGCTTACAAAAGCCTCATTGATACACTAATATTACATATAATTTTACAGCTTCAAAAAAATTTTACTAAAAAAAAAAATAAAATGAAATAGTACAAATCTGGCAAGTATCTAAATGCTATCAAAGAGTTTGAAAGGCTAACAAAGTGTGACACAACTGGTCTAGCATTGCAGGACTAGCCCATGTTATGTTAAGGGGAGAAGATGAATGGTCCCCACTGTATGCAGTCAATCACCTGTAAAAAATGTTAACCTGCCACAACTAAGTTACCAGACACCAATGGAATGTTATAACTACATAGTAAAGTACATTTATGCTCCAAGAATGATTATTTTCTTATCAACTGTTTTAGGCCTAGTTTCCAACCATATACAAAAATTACAAAAGAATCACCAACAATAATTTATAAATAAGAGTACACATCTTTATATTACTATTCTACCATAAATAGGAACATAATATTAAGAAAGGTCACCTGACGTAATGAAAACACAAAGAAATTCCATGAACTGAATACAACTGCACATTTAAACAAATATTAGCACATACAATATGTACTACATCATCTCCATATAATTTTTCAGGAAGTGACAATGAAATAAATTTACAAAATTATTTTTCCTCTGTTTCTAATTCCTGTGTGTGTGTTCTCTGTAAACATTTCAGCCTAACGTTATAATTCACATTTAATGTACTCAATCTAATATTTTGAACACACATTCAAAAACACACAAAACAATTATGACAAAAATACATTTATCTTGAAATGTTTTATTACAAGTATCTTATTATCACTCAGTTAAAAAAAGTATTAATCACATCTACCAGTAATTTATTTCTCTACTTTAATAAGACAATGGGACAGTAACATGATGCCTGAAATTAGATTGTTCACATCACTTTTAGTACTTTTTGAAATGACTTAATGGCAATATTTTTAAAACAATAACTACAATCAGAATAAGAAAATACTCTCGATAGGTACGTATGTACTGTAATGACGTTATTATGCATGAGTCACATACATGCAAGATAACAGTTTTATTGTAACAATAGTACGGACATACTAGTGAAGCGTTCTGTAGAAAAAACGGAGACTGCTATTTCTCCAAAAATATTAATTTGAAGAACTCTTGCAACGCGAAAAGATGATTTTCAGCAGAAACAGTATTGCAATGGTGTAGAACCACAATTTTGCTTTAACTTTTTCTCCAACAGTATTAACACATCAACTCTTTTGGTGGTGTGCCAAGTAGGGTGAAAATAATTTTTGTTGCCAGCCCTTTACAGTTACATTTTTTGTTTTTTTTTTTCCTCTAGTAATATTTTTTGGATGCATAATAAACCAATAAAGATAAATGTAAGTTCATACAATTATATAATTAACATTTTGAACAACATTCTGTATAACTGTGGGGAACTTCAGTTCATACATACTGCTGCCTGGAAAATCTGTAAGTAGTTCGCTATGAAGTGGGTACTTTTTAACTAAACATTAACAATGATTGTATGGTTGGCAGTGGTTTACCATCATGTACAGTAGTTCCACATATTTTCTTATTTAAGTACAACAATCATGTCTCAAAATAAAAGAAATGTATTGGTATTTAACATAATTTACTGTATTTACTTATTTCATGAACCTATTTACACTCTTGCCAGCAGCACAATTTAACTTACATACGTAAACATGCTAGATTTTGGATGCTTTCCATAATTCGGGTCGTCATTCCTTTTTGCTATCAGCGCTAAATTTCAAAAGTTTAACCAACGGGTGGTGTCGCCTATCATATCGAAAATGAGTTGTGCGTCGTACAATAAAAAAAAATTAATTTTATCATACATACACAGAAGTATCAAAATAAAATGTGAGTTACAGTTCAACTGTCAAATACCTTATAAGTAAATATTGCGTGGATTGTCATGTTTTGCGACTGCCAAACCGTGATTGAAATGGCTTATTACTTAACAGCCAATGTTTATTTTCAGGCTGAGCACCTTTAATAATGCTTGAGCATAAATGAAAAATCTAGCTCCTGAAGCTAGCTAGATCTACTGTACTTTAAAATCATTATTTATGATATTATTGACTGTATAATTTTACTTAATTAGTGCCACCAGAAAGTGATGCAACTTCAACAGTTGTTAGCTAATTGCGTCTAGCACTCGGCGCCCACTGACGTAGTTCAAAATTCCACAGACAGGTAGCATCAGAGTTAGGTTTTCGGCATTTTCCGCTTAGCTTGGAAGCGTTATTGTGTTTTCCGTTGTGCGATAAATATGGGTTTCTGAAAAAACACATTCAAAAGTATTAGAAATAACTATTTTCTCATTGGTAATGTGCAAGTTGTTATGTGTTACGATTGCCAACATGAGTAACTTGATTTAGAAACAGCAATTTTTTTTCTGTTTCACACACTAAGAAAATACGTTGTTTTTGTTGAGTGTGTCGTCGTCGTTCGTGGCAGTATTTAACAGAACGAAATTTGAATTCTTAAATTGCTTGTGTGTATTTTTTTTATTTGTTTTGCGTTTCAAGTTTGATTTTAATGTGTACATATTTACAGCAATACTGCAGGTAACATAAATTAGAGTCAATGCACAGAAACCAGTAGGCCTATTCAAAGACGTTAACTTGCAATTATTTGTAACTAAGATTAATGGCTATAAATTTCATTCAATACCCGTGTATTTTATGAGTAGATATTATAACATTTTCAGGCCAGTGTAATGTAGATGCAGACATTTTACAAGACTATGTAAATTAAAGCATGTGGCACGGTTTATGTTTATATGCGGCGGAAAGATATATACTAGCATAAAATATAAATTAATCAGGGTTTTTTTAGTGTTCACTTGATCCCGAATCACCTATACTATATCTGCTTATCAGAATGTCATGTTTCAACAAAATTAACACACGTCTTTCATGAGTTACTTTCTGATCCAACCAGTGGGCCACCATGCCTATTTTTCTGTCACCATCGTCCCTTCCGAATTTGACCTTTATTTATTTAACCATTTTAAGTTAACAATGTCTGAATTTGTCATGGTGTAGCATGTTCAATAAGTTCATTCTCAAATCCCTTATATGGTAATGAGATATACAGTAGTATGATCTATCTGAACTTCCACAATTATAACACTTAATACATAATAATCAACAGCAACGGAATGCCTCGCATGTACCTTTCATGTCTAGTAAGACTGCTCTACACTAAAAAATTCTTATTTTGTGATTGTAAAGAGTGAAAGTAAATATACTCAGCTACAGAATGACACCTTTGTAATTTAACGTAAAATTTGTTTGTAAAGAAAAATTCTTCAATGTACTTCAGTTTTTGCATATCGGTACCATATTTTAAAAAAATAATTTTACGTGAAGTAACAAAGGTGCCATTCTGTAGCTGAAATAATTACTTTCCCTCTGAATTATTTCATTTGTATAGTTTGCATTGTTTTTACTTTGGGTTAGTAGCTAAAATAGTCAAATTGTTATTTTGACATGGGTTTGTACAAAAACTATGCAACTGAAAAGTATTTAATTTGTGGGAAATTACACATCAATGTAATGTGCAAGAACTGGACAGTGTTTTATTCAATCATAAAATTACACATTTTTCTGTACAGAGCACCCGTAAGCACTTGTACCTATCGAGAGTAGACACTTTTTAAGTACGTATATACTTAACTTTACTAACAAAGGAATCCAACTTGTTTTACACGATGGACATTGCTAATTGACTACGTTTGAACCATCTTTTCTCATTTCCAAACAGGTATATATCACAGTTAAAATAATGGGAAGTGTATTAAAAATGTAAACATATTTCAATGCCACAGCAGACATGTCAAGAATCAGTTTTTCCCAAACACTAATTAATATGATACATATATCGAGTACACAAAAAACTGTGCAACAGTAGTCTACTGGACTAAAACATTTCTTTAAACAAACTTCGATAGTATTTAAAAAGAAGCCCCCAAATTTAACAATATTAAATAAATGGTCTATTTCTGCAGACTTTTCTGTAAATTTTCTTTCAAATAAAACCTATGTAAATTCCTATTTTCAGCATAATTTTTCTTAAAAAAAAAAAAAAAGGTTGGTTCAGTTAAAAATGTATATGCATATTCTGATATATGCAGTGTGTTCACATTTAAAAATTTTGTAAATACTTCTTAAATTTAAAATAAAAATTTACTGTGTGAAAATATGACACTGCAATGATAAGCTACAATTTATGTGTATTCTTTCATGTGATGCCATATCATTCACCTGAAGACAGTAAGTACACCACAATTCAAAATTAGGACACCTTCAGTCATTAATAAATACCGGTATTGCACAAATTTAACACATCTTGAAGAACATTCACTTTAACAGTCTCGAATGTCATTATTGCTGTAACCACATAACAGTAAAATTAACTAGATAATTTAAATGTAGCATTATTTACTTGAAAAAGTTATTAAATTTTTCACATAAATACATCATGACTTAACAAAACTTCTGCGTTGTATCTCGTTTCATGTACAAGCTTGTTATGACCATCAATACAGTCATTCTCCATAGTGTTTCTTGTAATATCTTAGGTAAGAACATAATATATTCTTACAAAAAATATTTCGCCTTACATAATCACACTTTTGTCCGTGTACTATATACACTCAAAAGTATGTACAGTAGTAAAATATACTGTAAGAATGGTAACGTAAAACCAGAAACTGACTAGTCTAAAATCAAATGCTTTATGTACTTTTAAAACAGATTTTAACTTTTTATAAGATACCCTACTTGAAAGTAGTTTTGAGAGCATATTATAAGTCTACAACTATGTCGGATCTAAACTACCATTGCCATGTTCAAGGGTAAGGGTTTACTACAGTGATCTACCGTGCAGAAGAAATTTTGTTTATTACACAAATAAATGCAATGGTTCAATAGAATTTAAACAATAATGAGACAACAAAAACAGGGAAGATAGTCTCACTCATTATTCTTTCTTGAGTATCAACAATTATAGATAAAAAGTATTAAATTTGTTTGTAAATGTATGCATTTTCAGTTACTATTTCAGAAAAGAAAATTACGAGCTCTATCTATGTACACTGTTAAGTTTGAGCCATAAGTTACCTATGTACCCTGCAATCACGACCTGTAGGTAGCAGCAGATATATTTGGCATGTATCTGTTGGCTAACCTGATTTTGCAGATTTTTTTTTTCCATCATGACAGAAGTACTGTACCATAAAACTTTATGAGGTTAGAATGGTCGTAAAACTAGTGACAACAAAGCATATGTGAAACCATTCAACAAAGGTAGAAAATTACATTAATTATTTACTTTATAAAGTCTGTTGCAAAAAAATTTTAAGATGCAGGAAAATCCTGGACTACAACAAACAATAAAAGGCATTTTCAGACATCTTAATGGGCTGAATTCCTACAGGATACAATATCGGCACACAAGTAGTTCAGTTACCCATCCAGAGGTGCCTCAACACACAACCCAAGTTAAGCTAATCCCTGACAATCTTACGCTTCAACTGTATGTGGTCTTGAGTGAAATACAGTACCGGTACTTCTTAGTGCGTGAAGTCACAATGACAAGAATTCTTGTTCCAAATGGCCTATGTGTTTCTAGTAAAAACTGTTTAGTGGTAAAAGTCATTTTAGTTTACAAGTATGTGGACTAAAAAAGCCAAGGTACGTCTGTATTTATTTAACTAAAAGTGTACAGTACATCAATAAAATAAGTTGCTGGAAACAATTAAATAAGATTACACTCATGATGTTTGTTTTTGAACAAAACTTGTTCTGTTCCTAGGCATAAACACATTGATTAAAACAATTTGGAAGTGTGGGGGATATAATGTAGTCATATCGGTACAGCTGAAGGAATTCGACCACAAAGTTAATGTTTTTAGCAGCACAAATAAAACATTTAATTGGAAATTTTAAGTTATGCTGATGATAGTTCACCTCTGCATTAAACTCTGTCTGCGCCTTCAGTTTGATATATTTATAACGAAACTAAGTCCAGAATTGAGAAATAAGCAAGACTATATGCCTAGCAAAAGGAATCGCATAACAGTTAATTTAAGAGATCATAAAACCACCATATAGAAGCTTGTGCTGTGAAAATATGGCAGCATAGATAATTTTTTTTCTTATTAAAGCGTAAGGAATTAATTGAAAAAAAAAAAAAAAAAAAAAAAAAAAAAAAAAAAAAAAAAAAAAAAAAAAAAAAAAAAAAAAAAAAAAAAAAAAAAAAAAAAAAAAAAAAAAAAAAAAAAAAAAAAAAAAAAAAAAAAAAACAATACTGCAAAAAATTAGTCTTAGAAAAAAAACAACAAAATAATAATGTTAAGAAATAAATATTGATTAAAAAGGTTAATGTGGTGAGACTAAGGCTGCTAGGCAACTAAGTGCACATGAATTAAAACTAAAGAAACTTAATTATGTACCTACTTACAGAGTACCGTGGAGTTTAATAGTTACACGTATGAGAAAGACAAAAGGCAATGCACATTATGGGACGTCTTGCTCATATTTGTTAACTACCACGCTCAACGGTACCCTCTAAGTAGTACTTGTTTTCCTTCAATTTTAATATGTAAATAATTAAAAATGAACACAGGTGCACAATCCTTTATCAGAAAAGTTCCAAAAAACAAACTTTTTCATTGTAGCAATGTGTTCAGCTGGCCTTCAAAATGTTAGTTGTGAACGAATCAGCAGTAGGCCATATTGTGTGTTGCAAGTGTATAAGGTGGGTCTGATGCCATAATCAACCACAAGTTTAACTATTATTCCTAAAATGTTAATGTTTTATTATATTCTATATTAGCTGCTCAGCGCAACTGTGCTCATGTGGAATTCTTAAAGCAAAAAACTATTATGACTTTCCACCCTCAAAGCATAACAATACCTCGCCAGGTTTACGAAGTATCTAGAAAATACATTTGACCTCTTTTTACCCCTTAGTGGATGCCTATGCTGCAAGGGAAAGCCACCCTTAAATTTTTATGCTTCTAAGTTCAAAGGTTTGGACTGTGCGCTGATGAATGAGTGATTGAGTGTATAAGTGGACAATTTCGAAGCTGTTGAGGGGAAAACCATGACATCTGTATCGGAATTAAATACTAAAAATATATCATTTAGTAATTAGCCAACTGCCTCTAATGCCCCACTGTTATGCGTAGCAGAATTTTTTCTTATTTGCTTAAGCATACAAGTTGGATAAAGAGGGTTATTACTAAGTTATTACATGTTAAGGATCGACATATTATAACACTCTTTTATTTAGTTAGGAAATTATTCTGTGAAAGTCAGAATCGCCAGGCCTTCCGTATATATTGTGCATTTTATGTAGTGACTTTTGTTTTAATTTTTTTTGTATGATGGTGCTTATGGCAAACTTATAAGAATTTTCAATTGTATTAATTTTTCTCACCTTTATGGTTATTTCCCTGTGGCATCTAAATACAATTTTAGTGAAGTCATATATTTTTTTAATCATTAAAATAAACAAAAACAATGCACTTACATTATATTATAAAATATCATATATGATTGCAAATTATTGTTATTTAAATTAATAGGTATTACTGTATCTACCAATTTTTGAAAATAAATTAATGATTTTATTTTGTAAAACGGAATCATTTCTTCTTCCTCCAAATTTGCAATTAAGTCAGAAGGTAAAATCAAAATTCCAAACTGCATAAACGTCATAATTTGACAGCCGAGTAATATTAACCTTTTTTAAAATTAAAATTGTCAGTCCATTACATCTGAGCTTATTAACAGTTGACTGGATTGAAGAATGCTTGCTTAGGCAGAAACCAATACTGGCAAAACAGACAAAAGTTAAAGAAGTGTTTAAATATGTCTCCTATCATTGTACTTGTTTGTTAGTTGAAAATCCTATTCTTGAGACATAGTTGGACATCCAAATACAACCTCATCCTGGTGCTAACATTCCTCTGTTAACAAAATGTTGAAGATACATAAGTTAAACACATTAATATGACAAACTCTTCAGGTGTTCAAAATCAAACATCACAATTATTCACATGCTTACTACATTCCCATAACCTAACCCCAAATTTCTTAACATTATATATCTTCAATTCTGAGATTGAAAAATTTTGAAATTCTAAATGCCTTTGGTCCCAAAGGTTTTTGAGAAATGATTGTGCACTTTTACAAAATAACGGGAAATAAAAGATTCAGATATCCTTTGACATGAAAAAATGTTTTTATCAGTTTGCAGAAATGTACGACTGATGAAGTTAGAAACCAAAATCAATGACAAAAAAAAAGCAGAATCGTAATCGAAAATCTGACAATATATAGTCGAAAGGAACTAATTAAATGCAAAGACATGACAATTTAATCAGAATGTTTCACTACGATTGTTTGACTGTAGTAAGGCCACAACACGAGCATTGTGAAAAAAAAATCAAAACACCAGTTAATAAATAATGTTCTTTAAACATAACAGCAGTTGGCGCATTGACAGCAATGCACACACTGCATTATGGCAGTTGAAATGGTTCATGTTGGCCAGTACTCTGCTACTTCATCTTTGGAGAGATGAGGCCATGCAACATGTCAAACGAGTTTCCATCTGGCTGTACACTAAATGAGGCACCCTTGGCTTCTTGCACTTGCAGGAATCCAAAGTCATCTATTCCAATTATCTTCACTTCTTGGTTCACTCCTGAAGGTTTCACAACAGTTACAGATGCATTGCTAAAATGATAAAACAAAAAATAACTGTTTCAAGCACTGACTTTATAAAATAAACAGAACAACATGAGGTAGTTGAGATAATGTTCTACATTTAATTTTCATGGAAAATTGAGCTGCAAAAAAGTATTGGCCAAAATTACATTATGCGTTCACTGGTATGTGGATATCCAGTTCCATAAGTTTTATTTATTTATTTATTTATTTCGTCTTTCATTTTCTTGGCGAAGTTAAGGCTAAAATGCCTTCTCTTACACTTAACCAAATTTAAACAAATATCACATGTACAAAGGTAGCAAAAAATGAGATAAAATCTAACTAGAAACAATAGAAAATAGTAACTAAGTATATAAAATTGAAGTAGTTAAAATAAAATAAGCTGACAGCTGCGACAAAACTTAAATGAAAACTAATCTAAATCCTGGAATATACACTAGCAGCTTACAACATACATTTTCTATAAGTTATTTAACAAACAAGAATGAGATAGTAATACAAAAGACTTGT
>PNEQ01065247.1:0-46303 GCA_003012365.1 Medauroidea extradentata
CGACGGCACCCTGCACACACAATGTTCGCACGCATTGACCGCCTTTGGACTTCTACCTTTGGGGCCATGTGAAGTCCCTTGTGTACGCCACTCCTGTACATACCAGGGAAGAACTGGTGGCCAGGATACATGCTGCGTTTCAGACCATCAAAAACACACCAGCTGTCTTCAGCGATGTGCGACGCAACATGTTACGGCGGTGCACTGCATGTATCGGGTGTGGCGGAGGACATTTTGAGCAGCAAATTTAAAAGGTAAACGTAGCGAGTGTAACACATGCACGGTGTCTCTCGTACAGTCACAGAGGGTCAAAGCGGGTAGTACATAACACAACACAACAGATGTTTTCACTGGCTTGTTATCGCCAGGTTGCCTGCCTACCCCTGTTACTTTGATGCACCATTGCAGGTATAAGGAGGCATTTCCGGACATGGGTTCCTTAATCAAATATGTTCCAAACATGCACATCTACCATCCCTACCAATTTGTAACACTTATTCTTGGTCACCCTGTATAAGTGACTAACGGTCGAATAAACCGAATATTTAGTTGCGTGACAAATTTAGTTACATCAATAATAGAGATTAATCCAAGTAAATATACAATGTCTGTTTCCGAATAGTGCCTTGAAGGATCCTTCGCACCCTCGCATCCTTGAAAAGTGCATCATGAAGAATGCGGCCATTTTTTATTCGTGTCCTAATTCTACCGAGGATTCAAGATGCAACCTTCCACACATCCTTGGATCAAGGATGCGTGGCAAGCATCCTTGTGCCCTTGCGATAGTCATTTGTTTGAATTGGGAATTCGGAAGGTATGTTTATACACAAATGCACCCTTACCGTGAAGGATGCATTTCTGTGAAGGCTGCGAGGATTCAGTGATCCGAGGATTAATCCTATGAATTCGGAAACAGCCATTTATGTCAGAACAACAAAACCAACATACGTTGCGTTTTATTTTTTTTTCAGGCAGAAAAAACGCTGTTGGAACAAATACATACTTGATTTGCCATACACGAATGCATGTATAGTTGACTGTACCAGATATTTTTCTCAATGTTCCGTGAGTAAAGTTCACCTGTACAGCGTGTATACTCACACAGCGTCTTGTAGCGTCTCGCTCACGTGGCCCTCACTAATGGCTCTGTAGTCTTGCCTTCGTATCGGGTTGCCGACAAGTTTGCCCACGGACCGGAAAAAGCCAGCAACGGCGCTAAAAGCCTTGGCGGTCGATGCCATGTAAGTTTTCACGTCCGTGGACTGGTTCTGTCTCACCGTGTAGTGCTCGCCCGAAAATAAGGTGTTAGTTGGTGGCCGTAGGCCTACGCTGTAAATGTTTTATTTATTTATTTATTTTTTTGTAATTTAACAATTTTGTGTTTAATTTTTTTTTTTTTAAAAATAAAATAAGAAATATGACGTAAGGTGTAAATATTATTTTTTCAATTTCCTTGAATGTCTAAAAATGCTCTCTCTCTCTCTCTCTCTCTCTCTCTCTCTCTCACACACACACACACACACACACACATATATATATATATATCCATAAAATAAATTGTTAATAGGCTTACTACCCATTTGTGTGCAAACAATTTTTAAAAAATATCAGCATAGAAGCAAATATGTGCTCTTGTCTGAATTTATAAACAGCACATATTATTTTCAAAATATATTGTTTAATTTCCTTTAATTACGTATTTCAATCCCTGTAGCACACACAGAGAATAAAGTATAGGCTACCGAAATGTAAATTTGTTTTTATTTTTTTCCCCAAACTGCTGTTATATCAGTTGGAACGCAGTGAATGTATTGCGAAACCAACAAATCGTCATCACGTGGTATGTTCCTGTATAAACCAACGAACTAACCAACCAAAACTTTAATCTTATGAAACACCTTCACGTATGCTTCATTTATGAAGTGTAATTAATAACGACCCAATTAATAAAATCGAGAACATTAATTAGGCCGGCAAACAATGTAGGTATCCTGAGAATAACAGCCTAGATATACTGTGTAAAAATTTCCTAAACGGCAATGGGCATTGTTAATACCCAAGCATGGTAACACAAGAATACACATTACTGTTTCCTGTTTAGTAACGCGGCCTTTGATATATGGGGGTCAGTTTTACCAAACCTACTTTCTTTATAATCATACATCGATATGGTAAATGTACGAAAAAAATTTTTGCAGTGCACTTAACAAAGTTTTAACGGTCCTCTAGCAAACGACATAATAGCTACGGATACAGAACCTAAACGGCATGGCGGCAACTTTGGTCATAGCATTCTCGGTTGGTTATTTGTAGAGACGGGAAAAATTCGCGGCTTCACTGACGTGTAGGCTAGCCTCCAAGAATATACATGTATTCAAGCAGACAACATCTGTTCATTATCTGCTCGCTTACACAGTAAAATGGGCCTGTGTTTTGTTACAATGTTGTTATTGGCTCAGCGGCTTACACGATATGTCAAATAAGTCAAGGACCAATTGAGAAAGTGACGCGAACGTAACAGTTGACGGAATTCTAGCTTGTGCCTAAAAGAAAACACGAATTTTTCAGGCCTCTAGTTATTGGCTATACGAGACTAAAGGCAATGGCCTTGTGTCTGATTGGCCACTTCATGTTGTTGCGGATTCCCTATTGGTTGGACTTTGTTCCGATGTGCTCGTCTGTAGCCAACAACCCCGTGATAATTTTAAAAAGCATTTATTTAATTTGCGATGTTCCTGTGTAAGTAATTTGTCCGTTTAAAATTTTGTAAACAATTTTTGAACCACTTGCTGGTATCCGATTGAGCTGAAATTTGGCATACTTATCTGTGACAATGCAATATTATGGTATTGTATTGGTTACATATACATAGAGATGATGTTATATCGCAAAAATGTTTTGTGCCAACGCTGTAGTTTCATTCAACGTATATGATTCGATGATATACACAACGTAGCTGTCTGCAGACCAATAACAGGCACCAAATATTACAATATCGAAATTCTTACTAGCTCAGTCAAATAGGGTAACAGCTCCAAGGACAAACTAAAGCCAGTAATCTTCTGGTAAGATGAACGTGCGTTGAAATCCAGCAAACAGTCAAGTTTTCCCGCGATAAACCATCATCGCTACATGTATATCATTACATGGTTAGAAATTCGTGAAATTAAAAGTAAAAATTTTGATTTTTACAAGATTTAAAAAAAAGACGGGATACTTGCTGAGGAGCTGAAGGGCAAGGGGTAGCAAACATTCACTGTCGCTAACGTACCAACTCCGGGCAGCGGGCGCACCCCGTTAAGTCAAATGCCATACCCTTCTACTCCGGAATCTCTGGGAGACTGGACCCACATTTCTTCTGATATCATTGGAACTACGTGAATAAAGAAAATATAAAAAGACAAATGAAACACCAACACGATGAAAACGGCGCCTTCAAATTTCTCTAAACTAATAACAAGAAAACAAAATGTTACTAATGAACCTTTCGTCAAAGACACGGCCATAGAGGAACAGGTCTGGCATAGAAAAAATAAGGTGTTAAGGTCTGGACACTGGAGTTGAAAATTGACCCCGTTATGACTGATACATTGCGCAAATGGGACTACAAGGAGAAAACTCATGTCGGAGCTGCTAGGAGAACTGCTAGTACGACGCTATACTGCAATGTTAAAACAACACTTCATTGCTAGTGGCGCTTTCAATCATAGAGGGGTCGACTCCATATCATTGGTATATAGACATGTGTCCAGACCACGGTCGTAGAAGAACAGGTTTGGACATTCGTCTGGATATTTTACCCCCTTGTTTTTTGGCTGTAGTACACCTAGTTACCGAGAATATTTTGTTTTTTTTTGGCGCTGATGTTACGGCGGTCGGACTAAACTCCGCCCACTTCCTTCCCGCTAAGACAAACAATTTATCAAAACGTATTTTTTATCAATTTATGAAATACTTTCTTCGCTCACAATTTAAAGAAAAGGCTCCAGCAATCTTTATTTACTTTATAAATTTAACAATGGAAAAAAGTGAAAGACGTTTGCGTCCGACCGCTCGGAAAACAGCGCCAAAAAGCACGGCATTCTCGGTAACTTGACGAACTACAGCCAAACAACAAGGGGGTCAAGCAAAATACATTGTTAGATAGGCGAGTGTCCAGAACTGTTCTTCTACGACCGTGGTCCAGACCTCGCCTATATACCAAGAATGCTGTTGTGTTGACCACGTTATGACTGAAAGCGCCACTAGCAATGAAGTGTTGTTTTAACATTGCAGTATAGCGTCGTACTAGCAGTTCTCCTAGCAGCTACGACACGTGCTTGCTCCTTGTAGTCCCATTTACGCAATGTTAAAACAACACCAGAGTACCAGTGGCGCCAATCAGTCATAATGGGGTCAATTTTCTACTCCAAGTGTCCAGTTCTGTTCCTCTATGGCCGTGACTCTGACAAGCCAATAAATTTGTTCAAATTAGGCCTATTTAAGACTAAAAAGTAAAAAATAAATAAAATAAAAGTAAAAAATCTAAAAAAACTAGTTTTTTAAATGTAAACAAAAAAGTAAAAATAATAATTAATAAATAACTCTCTCTTGGTAACTCACCGTTAGGGACAGGAATTTTTGGCGAAAATATTTTTGCTCCACTTTGTTTCAGTGCCTTACATGCACACATGCAGCTCAACTTCATGGTTATTGGCAGTGTGTTTTTGTGCAGAGTCGTTATTCATTTGACTGAGTCAATCAGTACACGGATAACTGCCGCACATCACGTCTGTGATTTACGGGTTTAACCTCAAGACGCTAGGTGTTACGGCATCCAATCACTGACCTCAAAGCAGAGATGCATGTGCGAAATTTCCTGTCCCTATTCATCGTCATAATATAGGCAAACGTAGACAGATAAATTTTAGGGACGCATATAAATATAGTTATTTTCTAAGTACAAAATTTGTATCTGATAAGTAGGGCTAGGAAAAATTCGCGAGTTCAATGTCCTGCATGCTAGAATCCAATGTCCTATGCATACTCAAGCCCCGTCTATTCGTTCATTGTCTGTTGTCTGAATGAGTAGCAGGTAATGTACAAATGGTAGGGCTTTGGTATACATAGGATAATGGATTCTAGCATGTTGGTCGAACTCGCGAAATATTCCTAGCCCTAACGATAAGTCCTCGATTTACGTCGGGGTTCCGAGGTTCCTGAAAACACCGATGTAATTCTCGCCCACAGCTTATAGCCAAACCTTTTTGGAATATAAGAATGTTAACTTTTCCATGCATGCAGACCCGTAGTATATTTTACGTTACACAAGGAAAGAAAACGGTATATCCTTTATGTTTACATGCTTTTTGGTATATCGCAAAGAATTTTTCTAGGTTTTTGTCCAATCCACTAAACGCAATGAAAGTGCGCCAGGTTCGAAATATGTGCACAAATATCATTATGTATATTACGATAGAAGTTTTGGCTCTGTGTGAACAGAAATACGGAAAGATTTAGTACATGGGGCTGAAATAGAAATTATAGTCGTATTTAACACATTAACGACCCTTCATAATTAGCGACTAAATGAAGTGTTTGTACAGCCATTCAGGATAAGTGTCAACTTTAGGTGCGAATTCTGAAAAATGCGTACACATCTATAAGTAGGGACCCCTATTTTTCACGAAACATTTTCTCCCCAGTTTGTTTTAGTGACTTATGTACACGTTGGCAATACTGCTTCATTGTTATTGGCTGCGTGTCTGTGTGAAGAGCCATATCTCATTCGACTGAGCCAATGGACGACTTGAAAAGTCAGGTGTGGGATACAATTCCTATCTCCAGGGATACCGCAGCCGAACATAACCTTTATTTAGTTGTTCGGCTTCACATGTCCCGGATGAGATGTACGTCAAGAAATTGATTATTAGTTTGGAATTTGTCGTTTTTTTTTTTCAGGTAAACGTTAATCTTATTTATTTACGTATCTTAAACATGGAATTGAAACTAATATTTATATCAAACTGGAAATCTGGTTCTGTGTTTGTATATTTTTTTAAATGTCTTGGTGTTTTGTCGATATTCGACTGAATTCTATCTCTAGAATTCATTGTTTTCTAAAATAAAAATATATCCCTATCTATGAGTAAATCAAGGTTATTTAGTTTGCACTGAACATTTGTGCTTGCAATAAGACATCTAACATTTTTCTAAACTAAAATTAATTTTAAGACTTCTGGCCACGTTTTGACGGTTTGGCCTCACTGTGCGGAGGAGGGGGGGGGAGGTGGTTGTGATCAGGTGAGCATTGATCTGCCAGGGTTACGTTATCCACGGAGGCCAGAGCTCAGTTGCTTCATCCACCGACGGCGTCACTTCAATCGAGTCCTCCTACGCCGACACGCGGCTGGCATAATGCACGAGCTGGAGGTGTCTGACAGGAGGGGGTGGGGGTGTTAAGCCCTTGGTGCACGTTCCCTCTCGCTGCGTGAGCCCCTGTGTTCGATCGTGCGGCAGCAGTGTGTCTGGCATGCCGCGTGTTGCGGGTCCTACACTTTAAAAACACATTATTTGCCACACTGCAAAGGTTGGAACGGAAAAGAAAATTGTTTTAAACAAATCTCTGAAAGTAGTTTTACCGAAAATAGTATAGTGAAAACGGTACTTGTAACAAATTTATGTTAATATTATCATAGTGTAATGCTATTTAAAGCAAAAATTGTTCTAGAAGAAAACTATTTAAAGAGAAATTTGGTAACAATTTTTTTTCTAAGCTTGTCTTTTTTGTAAATAAATAATTACTTACGTCATACTATACGACCTCAAAGAAGCAAAAAAAAAAAAAAAAAAAAAAACACTACTTTAAATACTGTCCTGCCGCAGTTTATACTGTGTTCACAACAGCGTAAAAGACGCGACGCGATAGGCACAAACATTATCGTGACTGTGGACACTAGTTTTATTGGTATTCTGTCGCCTGTTAAGCGACTAGCGCCTAGAGGTGATAAGGCAATGTGTTGCGTGAACAGTGTCTGTCTAGTGTGCCCGCATGTATATTAGGCTCTAGCATGCTCGTCGTGTTGAGATTACAGTGGTAATACAAAACACGAAACTGTGAGACACAGGCCGTGTTGGGGGGGGGGGGGGAAAAAGGTGCATTTGCCTCGCAATATAGGGGGCCTCATTGTTGAATTTAAAAAAAAAATAATTGAAATGAATATGGCATAACAATACGAAGTATTATACAATTCGTTTTATAATAACCGAATTTTAGTAACTTAACAACAATTTTTAATTGCTTGCATATATATTTGAAACATTTTTATGTGAACTGAATACATTTTACTGTGGTAATTGTAATTGTAATATTTATATTAGAGACTACATGTTAATATAAATATACCATACCTTAAAAATTAACACTGCACCTAAACAGGGGGGAAAAAGGGGTGTTGGGGTGCCCTGATTTATGTTCCTCTGGGTCTCACATTCTCATAAAATGGCCCTGGAGTCATCATTAGTTTATTACTGATAATAGTAGTAAGCATGTGTAGATGTGACTTTCTCTTGCCACCCTTCCAGTTTTCTGTAAGAAAGTTTACGCAAAATTGATTTTTTTTTTCAATTGACCCCGTAACACTGAGAATTCTTAAACACTAAATCATTTACATATATTTTGTGCAATTGTTGTGAATGTTATGTTCAAGTACACGTACTGGTTTCCTATAAAATGTAATACAAGGGAATACTTATTTTGTATTTTCTCCTAGTTGAATAATTCATTGTCACTTTATACTTACCTGTTGTACGACAACCATTATTGTTTATAATTTTTTTTTTTCGTTGTTGCTAATTTACAAATTCACATTTCCTCCCAAGTTTCTCGACATTTTATGTTTAAAATTCGCTCCAATAAAAATTTGCTGATGTGCCTGCTCTTACAGACAAAACTTGCATAAAAGTTAAATATATCACAATCTGCGCCCATCCAACTAGTGTCATTTATATTTAATCACAAAACAATTTTATGTTTTTTATCTGCCGCGTACACAACGCGCATAAGTTATAAATGTTTCCTTTTCAAAAACCTCGTTGCGCTCGCAATTTGTATTGCACCGGCATCAAAGATGCATCACGCTGATTGGCTTTTTTTTTTTTTTTTTTTTTTTAGGCGATGACGTTTCTTCGAAGTTGATGGATTAATTATAGTAACCGAAATTGCAGATCAGACACGGCTACTTTCTTCATCACGTCGCGACTAAAACGGTTACACGGGTAGTTAACTCAAATGGAACGAAGGCTTGTACTCCTTGTTACGTAAGTAACGCGATTTTAAATTGAAGGCCCAAGATCCACCATTTCTAATGCTCTCACGTTAATTGCTTTTTGTTCATAAACGAAAGCACATATCGAAAAACTGTTGTACACACGTTAAAAATGGTTTTTACAATGTAGTTTAATTTTTCTAGATAAAGAAACTTATATATATATATATATATATATATATAATATATATATAATATATATATTTGGCTAATTAGACAAAAATGAGAATATTCTTTATTGCATTACTAGCTGAAACCATTGTATATTTTATCTTGAAAAAAAAATATTTAACATAGACTATATTGTTTGATTGTTTGTATCAAAACTATGCAACAGTTTTTCGATATCTGCTCTTGTTTACGATTAAAAAATAACTATAGTAAAAACCATAAACGCTTTATTTTGGCTCTCCATTGGCGGAGGTTCGACTGATAGGCGAGTTCTAGCCAGTAGGAGCCAGCAGTTGATGGAAAGAAAATCGTGAAACAACACTGCAGAAACATACCCCAGTTGTATACATGGATCCCCCACTGTAAACAGTAGCCAATCCGAGTCGAGAACCTTGTGATTCCAATAATTGACCTAGTATACGTGTCGGTGAATAAAAAGATAAGCCGAAAATTGGTTTTTAATTTTCCCGTAGACTTAATATGGCGGGTGTAACGCTACCTGAAAATCTACTTACAAGTAACGTTTATTTTCATGCACAATCAAAAAAACACGTGATATTAAGTATGACAAATTCTTAACGGAGTAAAATACCATTAAATATAAAGTAGTTTTACTTCATCTGACGAAATTTAATTTTATAGAAGATTTTCAAGACAGCAATAGTTATGGATTAATTCAAAATACGTTCTTGAAATTTTTTGCTGTGCTGTTACCCCACAAAATTACCACACTTCGTCCTGATTCAATATGTTAACTAGAACCACCACCAGGATATTTTGCTTCTGTATCCTTATCAATGCTGTACTTCTGTCTTCCTATGAGTGCCAATAAATATGTGCAGATGCGAAGATGTCATCATGTTCCTGTCTGGCGCAGCTGCATCAAGAGAGATATGTTTTCTTTTTACGGCAGCGTTAGCTCTGACGCGGAGAGAGGCAGACCGGTCCATCAGACCAGTGTTTATATATTTAGGTTTTTATCGGCGGGCTGTCGAGCATCGTACCTGCGACCCTATGCGCTGCGCACGCCACAGCCAGGGTTTGAATAATGGATGCGGTTATCGACACACATCTCTCTCGTATCTGATATGCCTGGGTTTTCACGGGCACGACCCTAAATCCTTGACGGCACAGTGCCAGTGGGCGAATTTGATTCAGTAAATGCGTTCCCTTGAAAGGTTTGCAAAACACGTAGGAGTTATATTACAATTATTTCAATAAATAAATAAATAAATACAAATATCGTATGAATAGGATACGCGAGGACCAGGGCCTCGAACCCCAGCATACCTTTATAATTGTGTACATCTGCTTGCTTCTAAGAACGACATGAAATGTGGCTCTACAACGGAGAATCGCCGGAATGAGAAGAGCTAGGGAAACGGGAGATCCTCGAGAAAACCCGTCAATCAGTGGCTTCGTCCGGCACGATTTCCGCATGCGAAAATTCTGGATCCGCCCCTGTAAGAACTTGAACCCGGTTCGCCTTGATGGGAGGTGAGGACTCAAGCCACTTCGCCAACCGGAACCCCAACGAAGTTAATATTAGTTGAGTATTGGCCGATATGAAACCGTAAAAATGACTCAGCACTCTTTTCGGCTAAACATTTTCTTGTTTAAGACAGTGAGTCCTATCCCAGTTGTTTGCCAATGCTTATGTGACATAATTATAACAACGAAAACAGTTGCCTCCTGTAAACTATTACAAACAATTTCGTGACTAGGAGTGCACAAGAATATCACAAATTGTAATGCGTGTTTACTTATCGAACTGATATGGAAGGTAGAAGTACCGCTGAAGTGCAATAAAATATTGTACAAGACATACTTCACGTTCATTGTAACTAACGGAGCAAAAGTGGGCACTTGCTAGAAGAGCAGAAAGAAAAATTAAGGCGATGGGCTTTATGTTCGCTAGAAGAAGATGACTTTCACAAGAAGAGACAAGTTGAGGAATGAAGTTGCACTGGGAAGAATTCAGATCCAGGAAATCACAGTCATTAAACAGGAATCACTAATAAGGTGATATGGGCATGTTAACGGAATAAGTAGTGAGAGGACACCGATAAAAAATATTTAAATTTAGGTACAGTGGAAAAGGACCTAACGAAAACATAGGAGGAACAGGTTAAAGAGGGAGTGAAAAGGCGATGTGCTCACGAGTAGACAGTAACAGAGGAAAAGTGGTGGAAGGCCATTGGGCGACGGAAGTGTTTCACCATGCTTGCCCGACCACAGGTTGGAAACAATATCGGATGATGATGATGGTGATGATAGTGATTATGATTAGAGGTACGCCAATTTCGCGGATTCATCTGGCAGCAGCCTAGACTTGTCAGTCCTATACACCCACTGTCCACAATCGATTATCTATTGGCTTATAACAGTACAAGCAGGTAGCAAGCGATAGCACTTCGCATTATTTCCTTATTTACTACTGGCTTGCAGTAGTCAAACACGTTTCATAACAGCCGCCAGCAAGTCACAGACATGACAATGAAGTATACATAATTGGTGTTCAACCTGACTGGAATGTATCTGCGAAATTTACGTACCTCAAATGATGATGGTGATGACGATGATGATGGTGGCGATGATGATGACGATTATTATTATTTATTTATTGGGCGAAGTAATCCTGAATAGCACACGGCATTGGAACGACCATCAAACATCAGGAATGGAAAAGGGATACATAAAGAAATCAGCCATGGCATTTTCTAAGCAACCGCCTTAGGAAAAAAAAATATAAATCAATGAAAAACTGGGTGAAAACATATTGGACGGGCCAATATTCGAGTTCCGGTCCTCTGGAATCCGATCCCGATATTTTACCGCTGATCCGCCTCGCTCGGGCCACTGCGCAAACTTGCAGCCAAAAACCATCAGAATACGCTTACAAGGGCACTTCTGTACCTCTACGTTTTCTATGGCGTAAGCCTGCAGAAATACTCCTTTTAACGACTATCAAATAAGGATTGTAAATTCTGAATTTCTATGACGAGTAAGACAACTAAATCCAAGGAAAAAATGTATATAATTAGTAGAAAGTATGAAATTTCGCAGATTTAATGCATTGGCCTATTAGTTAACTGGCTTATTGTCTAAATCAGTAGCCAAATTTTACCTTGAATCAGGTAAAGATAATTTCTTCCATATTTTCTTGAAGTTCCTCATTCATGCGAAAAAAAAAAAACGTGTAATTACATGTGTAACAAATCAAATTGCGATATTAACTGTATCGTACTCATGTATACAGTCTGCCTTTCGCTGAACTTTATTCGCGGAAATTTCCGTTCTTTATTAACAATTTGACTTAATGATTCACTGCTGCTAGTATCTTACCAATTAGAAGATACGTGCAACATCCCACATCTTGTATATTCTAACGACGTTCTTTTGTACAAGGCAGACAGATTCTGTGAACACTTCGAACAACGTTTACTAAGTTTCCGCCTCATCGGATATTCTTAGAATGCGGGTTTACAAAAGTAATACAACTTTGAAAATCTCTTCACCTCCGAAGGTGTTAATTTGCAAAGCATCTTCACACGCCAGAGGGCTATCTTGTACAGGAGCTGGGGATTGCAAAACTTTCCTCCGAGCGAGTTCATGAATATTCAATGTGGGACCAGCTCCCCAGCGAAACAGCCTGTCGCCATCAGCGACGCTGCGAAGAAATTAATTTTTCATTACTGTTTCCTGTGGGACAGTTTCCGTTGATTTCCAGCCACGGTTTCCTGACTTCGATGAGTTTAGTCCCTTCGGAGGTAATCGGAATAATCTAGCTAATGAAAGTTATGTTACAGAATAATTAATATCATGCTCTGTGCGGTACTAAGGTAAATGTGTTCTTGTAATGTTTAAGTGGGAAGCGAGAGCGGTCAAGTTTTGTTAGTGCGACAATTTGGGTTGATTCTACAACGGAGTATTATGTTTCTTCCGAAGAACATATTTAGAGACACTGGAAGTTACACGAGAATTTAACGCACCGCAGCACGTATTCCAAGATAAGGGAGCATGACACGTCTTATTTCATTGGACGACAGTTATTGTAGCACGATTGCTGCATGCAGACGACTCACAAACGTCCAGTAGTGGCGTGCCGCAGCGTGCACGCTATTACTACAGGTTGGGACACGTACTTCGAGAATTGTCCCTAACAGAGTAGTTCCAAAAATTGCCGCTAGAGTATGCTTCTTTGTACTTCGTAAATTATTAGCATATGCAATTAAATAACAGGCGTGTAGGCATGCCAACTTGTTCTCAAAATTTAATTTACCCACATCGAAACATATTTTAATTGAAGGATTCAAAAGGCGTAAGGTATTGAAGATGGAAATTTAAAACAATTTTAAAGTCATCACAAGTAAGTCATAGAATGAGGAGTGTGAAGAAACCTAAACAACCGCAAAACTGTGAGACATCTAGCGGGCAGGACGTGAACCTCACAACCCGGCCCGCATTGTGAAGCTGGAGAAAGGCTTCCGTGTCGTTGCCTGTAGCAATAGTGTAGACTACGGCCGGAGTAAGCAGTAACCGAAAGCATAGGATTTTAGTAAAAAGTCAACTTTCCCGTGATACCAATAGCGTATCTAGGGATATTTTTCGGAGGGGGTTTCAAACTCTTTATCTCACATAAATTTTTCAATGTCATCTGTGTTTGACGTCTCTAAATGTATTATTAACATATTTTATTAACAATTCTGTTGCTTTTGTAGTATATCGTACCTTTTGTAACGTATAGATTAATACCTAGATAAAGAAATCCAACATTTTGGAGGGGGTTTGAACCCCCAAAACCACCTCCTGGGTACGCCCATGCGTGATACGTTAGTGTCCTTGAACCAGTGGCGGCTCGTGGGTTGTTGCCAGGGAGTGCACAAGTTGCACTCGCCGTATACCAACTACCATGAAATATCTACTGGCTACTTATTGTGTTGTGAGCAGTCAGTAATAAGCGGCACCTATATACCAGAGTGTCAGTGGCTGTAGTGTCAACTAGCGCACAACCATCGTTACCTTAATAGTAAAACCTCGTAACTCCATTACGCATCCATTTGGAAAAAAAGAGAGAAAAACTATTTTATTTTCCTCACACTGAGAAAAAATACATAATTTTGTACTACACTAATATAAATTAATTTTTTTATCTACTTTTAATAATATTTCTTTGTAAATACTTTATTAAAATGGTTTAAAAGGGCTCGCATGTCCAATCTTCATAATATGGAGTTAACGAGTTTTTACTATTAAGGTAACAGTTCTCTGCAACTTGTTCCCTGCCTGACAACAGCCTACGAGCCGCTGCTGCCTTGAAAACATTATTTTGCCGAATACAGTAGTATACAGGAAGTTCAGAAACATACGCGTAACAAACGCACCAAGCTAAACCTGTGATAAACAGAAGATGAAAATGTTAGATGCTAAACCTTGTACGACGACATTTTACGTGCGCGATGTGGCAACACTGCACGGAGAAAGTTCACTCTTGCGCTCCACATCCAGGTATTATTTTACGTATGGTGGTCAGGTAAACGTATTATCATGTTTGGACTGTACAGAATATTAAGGGTGTTCAAATGCGTTTAATATAAATTTTTTTTATATTTTTACGGAATAGTATTAGTATTATAGACGATGCTTGCGAGATAAATTTCCTCCTACGAAATAATTTTAGCTCCCATAGTTTTCTCATAACGGTGCGTCAAAGTCAAAATTTGCATGTTCCGCAGCCATACAAATAGTGAAAACCAGTTGACTTAAACGAAATAATTCACAGTGAAATAAAATATCATAGGCTACGCAACCAAACATTAGAAAAACTCACAGTGAACAACTTTTGTATTTTTTTAACAAATTGCTTGATTTGCAACTTTTTCCTGTATATTCGCGATTTTTTTAAAGAGACAAAATATTACGCTATAGGTTGCTAAGTGCTTTATTACGTAGATCATGGTATGTTAGTTAACCGTGAATTATTTACTTAGAATAACACATCTGGTTTTCACAATTTGCATGGCAGCGTAACATGCAAAATTTGACTTTGACGCCTCTTTATGAAAAACTCTGCGAGCTTAAATTGTTTCCTAAGAGGAAACTGTACTCGCAAGTACCGTCTACAAAATTAATACTATTTCACGAAAATATGAAATTATTAATTTAAAACACTTGAGCGCCCTTAACCTGCACCCATAATACGCAGGTCAGAACAGTATTAGTTAGATAAGTAAGATATCTGCGGAGCGCAAGAATGGACTAACTTCAGTGCTATATTGCCACATTGTGCCGATGAGATGTGTCCGTACAACATTTTACCACAAATATTTTCGTCTCCAGCCCAGGATTCGCGTGCGTGTGCGAACTATGTGTTTGTTGTTGTAAATCCCGTATAGTTTTTTTAATTCAGGGATGGTAAGGGACATATTTACCTAGCCTATAAGTGTGTTTCAACTACATAGTTGCGAGTGTTATTTTGTGTCGAATCTACTTGGTCTTTACTTGTGTACGATATATCTGCGAAAAGAACTCACACTTCTGACTACGTCGTTATAACTTTGAATAATAATAAAAAAAAATTAAACATCATTACTGAGCATTTCGAAATGACTAAGAACTGCTTTATCAAACTACCATTAGTGGGAAAGTACCAACCAGATTATAGAAACACTTCCAATGGACGGTTTGCGAGTAATACTGCATTGTATACTCCGGTCAAAAGTACCTTTAGCACTCCATAAGTTTTGTGCCTCTCACAAATGCAGCTTATATAAGAAGCTATTTTTATCAAACAGTTCTATTGTTCCTACAACAGTTTGTACGCCTACCATGGCAGAGCCAGAATGTTTTCTCGGTGTCCTCCCGTTCCCTCCGCCCTGGCATTCTGTCACTGCTCCATACGCACTTCATGTCGTCCCTTATCTCCAGTCAAGACCACATTGCGTTGACCAAATCTTTTCACTCATCGTGTGCTCTACCAGAAAACTGTATTAGTGTAAACAAAGAACTAGACCAAGGCTGGTCACAGTAAAATAAGCTGTTGTGAATACCGACATATCAAAATTTATGTACCAAGCAAATAGTACATTGGGACCTCATACATTTACTCTTAACAGTGTGGGATTGATATACGAACGCTAAAATCACCAATAGGAATGTACACAGTTTTAAGGCCAATGTGGAAAAACTACGAAACACCAATCCTAGATGAAGATATTTTCCAACTTTATGAGCAAACGTTTACCCAAAATGACGCATTTGTTGAGATAATCTGTAGCGCCGCCATTAAATGTACAAGATTTTGGCTTCAGAGATTATTCTTCAGAAATACACAGCAAACCACTTTCGTTGTCACGAGAAACTTTGTTTATATAACGATCCACTGAAAATTAACTTTGCCGCATAAGTATTTGGCTTGCGGTAAAGAAATGTTGTTTTACTGCAACGCATATCTCGAAAGCTTATGCTTTGTGTTATATTTTGTCATAAAAAAGGTTTTCTTCGAAATTAGTGTATCTTTTTTGTAGCAAAGGTAATAATTTTTTGCAACATAAAACTTGCGTTAAAAAAACAACTGCCTTGACCACAAAGTGTTTAAATTAATTATCTTAAGAATGACACAATGTTTGTTACCATTACTGTAACTTGAAATCAAAACATTAATTTTGCGGCTAATTAACTTTGCAGTTTTTAAACAGACATTTTGCTATGGCACGAAAGCTACTCGAGAAAAATTGTTTCCTCAGGAAGTTGGCAGAAACTATTGTCTATAATTACTGTTTCTTGATTTTTCCAAGTTGGCTTCGAGATATAAAAAATTTTAAAACTGTTGCTTTTAACGCTGAATTATATACCATGTCCTCTTAAGTCATATGGTAAATCTTCTAAGCTGTTTATTATTTAAATCCTGTGATGATATTTACCCGTGGCTGAAGCTTATAAATTAGCTGAAAGTAAAAATGGACTAGGACTTCAAACATATTCAGTTTACCATGGATAGTATAGAGGCTTCCTGAAGGTGATGCAATTTGCTGTATGTATGCGGGATACTCCAGTTGTAACTCTTATAATTTGGAGAGACAAGAACATTTCTTGAACTCATTGACATATGCACTATATAATAATTACCACTGTTGCGATGTCGTGTATATGTCTGTTCTTCTGCACATGATTGGTTGCTATACAATAGCGACATGACCTGGATGTGTCTTTGATGTTAGCATGCTCGTTCTGTTATTGGCTGTACGTAACTCAAGATATGGACTTTGTGTATGATTTGCCAGCATGCTTTGGACTTTTTCATTTTTCGGACCTATTTTTTTTATGTTTGTAACTTAGATGTTAAATGATTGATAGTTTTCCTCCGAATTTCTGACCAGTCCTTCCATATCTCTGGCTGGTGTGTGGTTCTCGTTTTCTACGCGAAAAATAGTTTCGCATAAGTTTTCTTTGGTATTCATGTGACACGCGATTCATTCCTTGTGTACTTTTTGTGTTCTATCTAAACATGTATTAATGTATAAATGTATATGCATTTGAGCTATGGCTTGCAATAAAATTACTTCACGAAGGGCTATTCTACCTTGTTAATGTTCAGAATCATTTATCTCTTATACAATATTATTTATCGTATTAGCTAATTAACTATCAAAATTCGTGTGCACACAGTATTACACATAATATATGAATTTCATTTCACAACAAAATGTATCATTGAATTTTGTTGGTCGCTAAACATGGTGTTGTGCTGTCCCAACTTTACTTTGCCTTTTTTTACGGTTGATTTTTGCCTCTTATGTAATGTAATTACCGCGGAACGGGAGACATGGCCAACATTCTAGATTCTACAGGCGTCTGTTTGCTCGAACTTCAGCTGTTTGCCCATTTACCGCTGCCCCAATTAGTAACTTGGTAGACCACAGTGTAAGAAACACGAAATTCCGTCCCTGTTTTCGTTCAGAGTTAACAACGACCCAAAAGGGTTTTATGTTTTCATTAACTGTAATTTAATTGTTAAAATATCTAAAGTTAATAGGTTTATTTTTATAATTATTATCTCTTTTATTTGCAAATTTTACACAGTCTTATTTATTCACTTGTGTCTGCAAAATTTCACGAATTAATTTTAGGGTATGTTGGAAATTCAAAACTATATATAATTACGTTAAGTCTGTGATTGGATCATGATTCATAATTAGAGACCAGAAAATTCGCGTGGAACAAGCTGTAATTGCAACTACTATACGTCCGTGCTACTTTCGCAACTGGTCCTCGACGCTTAAGACAGTTCCTGGAAGTCGCTGAGCCAATAAGAAAACGTAACTAAATGATGGCCCATATCACTGTGTCAGTGAACAGCCAATGAACACCTGATGTCTTCTTGAGCACACATATAGGCTACTCTGGAGGCTAGCCTGCAGGTCAGTGAACCCGCGAATTTTGCCAGTGTCTAATCATAATTTTTCAGCCCGGCCTGGAATATCCTGAGCTAAAGGCCTCCAATAACAACGAAACTCGTCAGATGTGAACGTAAGGCATTGAAACGAGATCATGCTAAATTATTTTCGAACGAATCAAGGGTCCCTACTTGTTGCACGTTCTGTATACGAGATAAATTTCACAAAATTGTTAAGACACGCGTTTTGTTTTGTGCATAATCTACGGCACGAACAACTGTAATTGTTTTTTTTTTTTGTAACTGTCACCTTTTGGAGTTCGCTGAGATTTGAGTAAATGAAAGATTTTGGACAGCGCTTAACATTGAGATCTTTAACACTGGTGGGGTGACATGAGGTGAGTATGGAGCGGCGCCGGAATGAGCGGACGAGGGAAACAAGATATCCCCGAGAGAGAGAAAAAAAGCCGACCAACGGCACGATTTCCACATGCGAAAATCCGGGGAACGATCCCACCAAGAATCGAACCAGGATCGTCTTGCCGGGAGACGAATGGTCTGACCATCCGGCCACCCTGCTGGAGTTTGCTGAGCCAATAATAAATAAGCAACTAAATACAGACATAAAGGTGTGGTACCACTGAGCCAGCTTGCAGCCAATGAGCAGCTATAGGTCGTTCGGGATAAATTGAGCACTAAAAATTTGACCTTTGAAAAATATCACTAGCCGTTACTGCATATAATTCAACATTAACTATAGTCCCCTTACTGCTTGTGCGGTTGGTAGCGAAATCTCGCCATATAGTTCCGTGCATTTTCCTATTTAAATCCAACACCTTCTGAAACAAAATCAACGGAATCGATATAATTGCATTTTATGTAATCTATAAACTTTTTTTATCAAACTGTAGTGATACATACTAACTACTCATTTTATCTTACATGCGCAAACTTCAAGTGACGTGTCCAGAAAGGTTAGACATCTCCCGTCGTTAGCTGTTACGTGCGGGAAGATACGAATTGGTTGAAAATAGAACTTGAGCAGGGCTGTGAGTGCTCATTTTATCCCGAACCGCCTTTCCTTGAGAGCACATATATTCTTGGAGGCTAGCGTGCAGGGCAGTGAGCCTCTATGAATTGTTTTAGCACGGCTTATTTCCCACGGAAACGTAATGTCGGTATGCTGATGTACGGCGCGTGTTCGTAGCACGGCAATTTGCCCTGATGGGCTTATAATACAGGCCTCCATCAGGACGAGGGATGACGGAGAGAGACTGGGAGTCCTCGCCGGGGTGGCCGTCTGTCCCTGTCACACCTGCGAGGGTTGTCGAGCGTGTAAGCCGGTCCCGCGCTGAGCGTTAAGTCCGGGATTACCCGATGCAAAGTGCCTGCGTCGCAAGGCTTCGTCGGCAACGCTCGACCGTGTCCACCGGGTCCAATCCGGGTCGCTGAGCTGTGTCAGCAGAGATCTTCTTGCGAACTCTTTCTCTGCCGGCTGTACAAACGTCAAGTAATTTGAATATCTTTATATTTTTGTCGTATTAGCAGTGTACCTTAGAGGACCAAGGACGTAGACATACTACTGGGCGCCAGTAGACATCTGTCACATGCAGGCCTGGGTTTAGATGCATGGCGCCCTGGACAGATTAAAATTAAATTCCCCCCCCCCCCTTCCAATAAGTCACGCAAAAAATTGGAAAAATTCATTTTTTTGCATTATTTCTCTTAAGGCTCGGTTTCAGTCGCCATTTGACATTTTATTATTATTTTTCAATTCTGAACAGAAAAGGGTTAAATCGGCTACAATACCGCAAATTCTGTTTACCTTGAGCCACACTACAAGCGTGGCAATAGAGCTAGTAATGTATAGTTAGGTCACAATATGTCGGGCAAATTATGAATGTAAAAAAATGTTGCCACACAGATTGCGTGGTAATTATATGTTAACATCTCAATCGCAAGATCTGTACTGTAGCGAAATGTAAATAGATTTGAGAGGTATAATCGCATATTTAACAATTTTCTTCTTAGAATTCCAAAAAGCGAAAAATATTAAAATACAATATGGCGACTCAAAAACCGAGCTCTAAAAATGTGGGTGCATGAAATACATAAAATTACAAAAGGGCGTAGTTTATCATGTAGGTCTAAGTATTTTAATTTGAGGTAAAAAAAAAATTCGCTATACGATTTGCGCCCCTTCCATATTGCCGCCCCGGGCAATTGCCCAGTCTTCCCAGTTATAACACGGGGCCTGGCTACACGGAATCTAGCCTTATAAATTGAGTAGGGCCGGAAATGTCGTTGGGGGGGGGGGGTTCCTCGAGAAACCCCGCAGACATCGTCCGACATTATTCCCCTCATGTGAAAATCCGGTGACCAACCCCGTCGGGTATGGAATCCGGATCGCCATGGAGGGAGGCGAGTGGCCTGACCACTCGGCCACCGCGGTTCGTTTCAGAAATTACCACTTTGAGGAGTGCATATATTTTCTGCAGATGAATACACCCATACAAAAAACCAGGACGCTAAAGGGCGCGGAGTACAGCAATTTCCATCTCCATGGTATTATTTTTTATTTGTACTAGATATCTTTTTCTTATTTTAGACACAATGTGTGACTAAATTTTGCTCTTATGAAATGTTTTTATCTCTCATTGTTTTTGCGTAATATCTTGTCAAAGTCAAAACTTGCATGTTTCCGTTTTAAGGACTACACTAAAACCAACCGATATACAAAACTGTAAAAAATTCACTGTGGATAAAGACGTCGCAGGCTACAATTTCACGTACATTTAAAAATACAAAAAATATTTTATATTGTGGTTTAACATAACTGAACTTGTAGCCTACAACATCGCTATTCACTGTGGTATGGTAAGTGAGTCGGTTTTAGTGTCGTCCTTAAAACGGAACATACAAATTTTTTACTTTAACGAGCCATTACGCAAAAACTATGCGAGATAAAAAAAATATTATGTAAGCGAAATTTAGTCACATTTTGTGTCTAAAACAAGAAAAAAAATCTAGTACAAATATAAAAATGAAAACATGGAGATGAAAATTGCTGTATACCGCGCCTTTAACGTCACTGATCGATATATTACATAGGGATCGCGGTGGCCGAACTGTCAGACAATTCGCCTCCCACCAAGGCGATCCGGGTTCGCTCCCCGGCGGGGTCAGTCCCCGGATTTTCGCATTTGAGAATCGTGCCGGACGATGCCACTGGGCGCGGATTATCTCAGGGATCTCCCATTTCCCCCGGCACTGCTCCATACCTTATTTCACCCCTCACCAGCGCTAAAGACCTCGATGTTGTGCGCAGTGATGTTACATAATTAAGCTTACATTTAGTTTCTTCTTTACTGTAGGCTCAGCGTAGCTACCTCCTATAAATGCCAAATAAGGCCAGGGCCAGTTGAAAAAGTAAATTTACTGTTGTTTGAATCCTAGCATTTACTTAAGGGCGCTGCCTACCTTGGAGTCCTGGCGGAGAAAGAGTAGGGTTTTACATGTTTAATATTATTTTCATTGGCACTCGGTCACCTTTTGTGACATTGCTTCCGGATAAAAACCATTTTCTGCGCCGAGAAAGAAGAATATTGCTACGTAGAGAAAATTGCAGAAAATAAATTATGACTAGCCATTTTTGTGTGTTTTTTTGTGTGTAAAAATGCTTTTTTGCTCACAATTTTCAGAGTATTGAAAAAATCTGCCTACACGATGCGTAGCAATGTACGCGGCACAGAGACGAACAAAAAAGTCAGTGGTGGCAACTACAACCGTTACTGTGTCAGCTGGAATATAATTTATCCTGTAAAACCCTATGCTTGCTCTCGCCGTGGCCCCAGGGTAGGCAGCGCCCTTAAAAGAAAATGTCAATTTTTCAGGTCCCTACCTGTCATTCATAGTCAACCTGAATATTTCATCGAGTATGAGGAAACGGTATTGAAGCTATGATTTTGTAGTGATTTCTGCGATGGTTGCATTTGTACCCAGTTAATGACCACAAAAACGACCTGGTTACATTGTCAACTACATTTCTGGTTAGAGTTTTGCAGCACTGGAAAACGTTCTTCTGCAGTTGTACATAGACTGGTGTAAATTGCAGCGCTAAAAAAATGTGTTGTGATCATGCTACACAACAAGTCGCCTTCATAATATGAACAATATCATTTTTTAAAAACACATCTCTGGCTTACGTGGTCATAATTAATACTATCTGGGCTCTTGAGTTTGATCTTCGTCACGTAATCCTTCTTTGACGACTCTTCGGCTGATGTCGCAGCCGCCATCCTCAGCTTTCATTACAACTAAGGCTTGAGGAGCAAACTTTCAAAACCAGACATGTCCAACCTTATCTAGCTGTAGAAAAAAGTGATTAAACATTATATTTTATAGCACTAACTGTGAATAAACATACCCATTTCAGTAAGACATGTGTTTTTTTATGGAGTCTGAGTTCATACTCGTATGTAACATACCTTATTTATTTAGAAAGGGCATTTTACTCATTTTCTGGACTTTGGACATGTCTGGTTTTGAATGATTGCTCCTCATTTTTACTACCAATTTCCATCTACATGATTTTGTTGTTATTGTGTTTCAATTAAAATTCACTTGTCCCTATCCCGTAGTTAAATATATGTCCTATGTTAATAACTGCTTGTGCCTGTGAGAAAATTCACAAAAATACCAAAAAACAAAGAAACATCTAAGCCTGCTAATATAACCTATATATTTATTTCACTAGTCGTGGACTTGCGCATACTTACACAAACATAGGTATAACAAAAACAAGGAGTTGTTTTTCAGTGAGTACATTTCAGTAACTTACGTTACAATAGTGTATTTCAATTATGCGTCATAGATCTTAATAGTCTGTCACTGATACATCGAAGCGTTATCTAAATATGTGCCTCTCCGTATTTTCTCTACTCGGTTTGTCTCTCAAATATATTTTTACTGCGCTTTTGAAAAAGAATGACTGTTATTACCATTATTTCACACTGCAGATCCACAGGTTACTAAGTTTCAGAGTATTATATTCTCGCACCACCATCGTGCAAACAATAAATATTGATAGAGCACTCCATATATATTTTTTTTGCAGTCAGATACCTGATCACATATGGACCACTTACGGCGCAGTATGAATCTATCGGACTGTTATAATTAAACTTGGCCTCTCTGAAGCTATCAGAAGCGAGATATGAGAAGGACGCAGCGAAACGCGGTTGATGTATTACCCAAAGTGGAACTGATTAAATCTCAGAGGATGAAAAAGGGATGTTCTTTCTCCAATATCTGGGTCGCTTCGTTCACATAAATATATCCCAGCAGCTTCTCTTGCGATATCGTCAGAGAGCAGATAATAGTGTAGGACTACACTTTAAAAGATAGTTTGTACATTTGTCACACGTGCGTATAGGAGCGCTAAGAAAGTAGGTATGGTAGAATTGTTTCCCAAACATCCATGGTAGCACTCCTAAACCTTTTTATAAAACAGTCAAGTGTATACTGAAGTTAGCAGACTTGTATTGTAACAACTGTAAAAGTTTGCATATTTACAAGATCGCAGTATATGGTAACTGTCACATACTGCGTTTAGGTTAATAACTTCCTAAACATTTTTGGAAGTTTTTTTACAGTGATAGTAAAAACACACGTAGCGTTGCACTTAATGTGAGCATTCTCACTACAATGATTGACCGCATTTTACAGAGTCGTGAGTATGAAGTCTTGTTGCACTGTAAAAGTGTATTTGTAAACTTACCATATCGATGTATAGGAGTGCTAAGAAATTAGGCATAATAAACTTGTTTCCCATGCGTCAATGGTAGCATCAATGTATATTTTTTATAAAACGTCAAGTGTATACTGGAGTTTCCAGTTTTGTATAGTAACAGCGCTCAGTGATAGAAGCTTAAGTATTGAAGGTGTCTCCATACTTAGAGATGATGCTTGATCGCGAAAATGTTTTATGCTAACATACCCTTGAAAACATTGTAGTTTCTTGTGACATATATGATTGGCTGATGTATGTCTGACACAGCGTAGCTGTCTACAGACCAACAACAGGAATCAAATATTACAATAGAGTGATACTTATTGGCTCAGTCAAATAGGGCAACAACACTGCGTACAAGAAAAATCCGGTAATATTTTGATGAGCTGAACGTATGTTGAAACCCAGGAAACAGTTTAGTATTCCCGCGATAAACAGTCATCTCTACCCATACTGTGTACACTCGTAAACTGTGAATATCCACAGTTTTACAGTGATTTTCCAGTGATTCATATTGTTGAAACTCTTCCAACGAGAATGAGTGGAAAACAACACATTGAATCAGCGAAATTAACTCACTGATTGAATCTTAAGTTTTTGCTAATTGAAAAGTAGTCGTTTTTTTTTAAACCTAGGTGTACGAAAAAAGGGTAATTTTACTTTAAATGCAGTTGTGTTTTTTCTGAATTATGTCTTAAACTCAAGAAAAGCATGTACCAAAGTTAAAAATAATATCGAACATGAGCAGAATTCGAACCCGCTACCTTCAGCAGATTACGCCATCACTTTGACTACATGTCCAGCGTGAACACTCTCTATGGTAGCTGATAGTTAAATACTTATATTATCGTTTACCAGATGTGTGTTACCTTTGTACATAGTTTTCGTAGTAGTACAATTTCTGTAGGTTAATGTAAAGTAAGAATTTTTCAAAGCAACACAGCTTCATACTGAGCAACGGAGTGAAACTAAACGATACTAAAACTAAAATACCCACAACAGAGTACTTATTAGTATGTTGGCCTACTGTAAGTATGAATGTACAAGATTAACTTGTCAATATGTTGGCCTACTGTAAGTATGAATGTACAAGATTAACTTGTCAAAAACATATAACGGTAGCATGTTTGCTGTGAATAAGGTGCGTACGATGTTTATTACATTTAAACTAAGATCATCGCGGTGACGGATCCAGGGAGGCCAGGGGACCCTTGAGGGGCTCAAGTCCCCCGTCTTCCTTCTGATCAGAACTTTCACAGGATAGTTTTATAATTTAAAGAGAAAAATTATTAACCAGTAAGATTAAAGAACGAATGTTTTCCTCCTGTAATGTAATGAAATTTGTGTTATATAAAACCAATTTTACTGTGTTATTCCATTCCAGACTTCAAAATCATCTTTGAAGGTTATTTTACACAGTTATTGTGGCTTAGTCGTGTTAGTTCTGGTTTTACAGCTTTCTAGTTCTAAAAAATCACTTTATCTTGTCTATGGCGCGTCGAACCTCGACGTCTCAGTGATGTCGTCGCCTTTTGTATTTGGTTCGAACGATGAGGTCGACGATTGTCTGTTTCCGTTAGACAGCAGACATTCTTTAAACAACAGGAACAAACAACAATGCAATTGTTAATTTTTGTGATTTTTATTTCATATTCTTTAACAACAAACGTGGGCGATTCTGTTGTTACATTTGCTGATTCAGTTGTTTTTCCTTTCTTTTGTACCGTCATTAGGTCGTTATACGTACAAGTCTCAGCTTAACACGTAATACGGATTGTACTTGTTCACGTATTGGAAAGACAAGCTTAGGAGACGCGTAGGGACGAATTACTGGCAGGGAGAGCGTTAAACGACAAGCTAGATTTCCGGGAACTATTGTTCAATTTGCCATTTGATCTGCGTGCGGAGTATCCACTTACACAATTGCTCACAATTTTTTCTTCGATTGTCGTAGGTGCGAATGATAAGTGACCTATAACTAAGATATATCCTGTATTAGTTCGAACATTTGCTGTTTCTTTTTGTCCAGCAGGTTTAGTTTCATTGGTTAATGTAGGATCATTTAGTATGTAATCTCGGTAGTTTAAATTAAGTTTTCCGAAAGTAAAACGTAATCGGTTACATTTCTTTAAACCACTGGATAAAAATTCAATAACAACTGGTACATCAAATTAACATATCGAGGGCAGAAAAAATGATTTGAAAATAAGTAAATTCCAAGCCGGTGCTAATTCGTGATTTTGAGTTTTTACAAGGATTTTGTATTTGGATGTTTGCAGTATCCAGAACGTGAAACTTGTATGCAGTATTCCTCTGCGTTAGTATTTTGAAATAATTATGTATATTACAGTAAAACGAGCTTTTGTTTACACGTCGTTTGTTAATCAATGAAATCATAAAACTTGCTATTAAAATATCTAAGTAATATTAAATATCGAGGTTATGAATGCGAGCCCCCCTCCCCCCCTTGCAACATTTTATTTTCCAAACTTCTTAATTCCGCCACTGAAAAAGAGGCAGGTCGGACTCAAAGGACTAACTTTTGCCAAATCCCACAAAGGATGGCTGAACGTGTTATAGACACGTTCTGTAAAATAAAAAAAAGACGAATTAATATGAGTAGCCTAATTGGGGTGAGCTAAATGAACAATCACAGTAGTGTATCTGAACACAAAATTGTAACAAAACTTTTTTAAAAGTGTTTTACTGTGGTGATAGCTTCGTCTTTATTAAGTTATTCTTTTGTAATGTTTATACACACATTGTTCAAGATTTCAAACTGATTGTGAGATTTGGCTTATGACTTGTAAAATTACAGAACTACTTACGTGTTTCAAGAGCCAACGTAAATGGAAAAGCATGTAGACGCAGAAACTTAAAGGTTTTATTTTTTTTTATTAGCACAATCAACTTTTATGATGAGACTTATTTGTAAAAATATAAAAGTTTCTTATTTATGTAATTCAATTTTTTTTTCTAGAAACTCCTTAAATAGCACCATTTTGCATCATAAAATCCACATTTTCTCAGGTGTCCTGGAGTGTACGTACGCATACACACTTTAGACACAATGTTTTGGATCCGCCACTGAGATCATGTGAAACTGAAATTGTTGATATAAAGTTTTAGTTACAGCTTTAAACTGTAGTTTTCAAATTGCAAACAGATTAGTAGAATTTGTACTTATTACTTAGTGAAATAAACTTACTTATTGAATCTGTCATACCAACCTTGACATTGACGAAATAACAGATTCGCCAGTGAAAAACCTTGCGGCCTTGCAGGTTATTGAAACTGTGAAAATTTCACTGGTTGTTATTTATAGTGTAAGGATTAACTACTGCAATTAATATTTGGGAAGTTTGTTCACAGCGTGGCTTCGCCCTATTGTACACATTTCCCCACTGGTCTGGCTGATGTCCTGCATGTCACCAAATAATTGAGGATTCAAAAGCTTATTCTCTATTTATTGCTTTCCTTATCAAACGGACGCTTAGAAGAGGTTGTTTGCGAAAATCTGAAACTTCCTTGAGACCAATCTGTTATTTTTCTTTCAATGTATAGACCTTCATTATTATTTTTCTTTCCGCTCCACTAATTTGAACTCGTTTTTTATTATTAGACCTGTATTTGTTTTTCTTCCGTGTATCTGGGAAGTTCTTATTACTCCAAGCGTAAGAAATTTAAGTAAGCCCTGTGATACTTCAGGAGAGAGAAAAAAGGGAAAAGACCTAAGATGTCATCAGGTGCATTTGTTTTTTATTGTAACTTGGAATTTAATTTTACTTATATAGTAGTCGTGGTTTATTACTCTCATTTTCTTGTAAAATCATCCTACTTGTTGATTCATGTTTATAAGTAAGTTGTACTAGTAATTTTGTCCTACATGATTTGTTCACACTTTGGCCGAATAGTATCACTCATGGTATACTTATTCCTGGTAAGTAGAGATAGGAAAATTTCGAGATTCAATGACTTTCAGTCTTGAGGCCATTGTGTTACGTATTTTACGCTGTTTGCCAAACTTTTATTGCGTGTAGTGAGCAACCATTTTCACATAAAACCTCAAGTCACTGTTTTTTAGTGAAAATAATTTTTTGCCAACTTTTTTTTCAGTGCCTTACATGCAAATTTTCAGATCTGCTTCGTGGCTATTGTCAGCGTGTCTTTGTACAGAGGTGTCGCTCATTTGACTGTGACTATGAGAATTAGGTTACTGCGTCTGCAACACACGCCAGTTATTAACAGGTAGAACCTCCAGGATGCTGATAATTAAAAACATCTAATCACTGATCATGATTAGAGGTGATGGTTTATCGCGGGTAAACTTGGCTGTTTGCTGGATTTCAAAACACAACTTCAGCTTACCATACGATTACTTGCTTTAGCTTGTACTTGGAGCTGTTACCCTATTTGACTGAGGCAATTAGAATCTCTGTATTGCAATATTTGGTGAATGTTATTGGTAGAGACACTGATAAATTGCGGGGAAAGTTGATTGTTTGCTAGGCTCCAACATGCTATATATAAGACTGAAGGTTTTGCCCCTATATATTGGCTATTGTTTATTTGAAACACTGTGTCCCTCTTCAACAGACCCAATTAGAACTGTACAGTTTGAACACAGAGCGTGTGTGATTTGCCAGAAAACTGTTCACACGTGCCACGATTGCGATACTACAGTTCATTGGAAACTATGTTAAATATTTTCGCGATATTCCAGTGTCTCTAGTTATTGGTAGGAACTGGAAAATTTCGCGAATTCAATTACGTGTAGGTTAGAACCCATTGTACTATGTCTACTCAAGACCCACCTGCTGCTACTCAGTGGAACAGCAGGCAATGAACCAATATACGGGGCTTGAGTATGCATAGTACAATGGATTCTTGCCTACAGGTAGTTGAATTCGCGAAATTTTCCAGTCCCTAGTTATTGATCTGCAGACAGCTACGTTGTGTCAGAACTACATCAACGAATCATATATGCTGGAAGAAACTACAGGATTTTCAAGGATATGTTGGCACAAAATATTTTCGCGATATTCCATCATTAGAGGCCCGGATATTTCGCGGGTTCAACGCCCAGCAGGCTAGACTCCACAGTCCTGTGTGCACTGTCGTCAGCTATATTTGTTCATTGGCTGCTGCTCCAGTGAGTGAGCATTTGAACATTTGACGATGTAGCGCAGGAGTCCGTGAGCGTTTTTACTCATGTCCGCCATTGGTTCGGAGTCCGCAAGGTCACGTTTAATAAACAATGACCCAATCGAAATAGTTTCCAACATGCACATGACTTACAAATCCAACCTCTCCTCAGTTTAATCCGCGAAATTTCCGGGGCTCTATCCATCATATCTAATCATGATGAAGAGCTGCAGATGTGCACATACAACTTGGTTAAAAGAATTTCTTACCAAAAAATAAGCAAATCTTATAAAACCTGGAAAAATGGGATTCAGTCATTGATTCCTGTACACATGTTTGTGGCTTGCCGTTTTTAGTAAGTATGTTTTTATGACATGTGAGGAAATTGCAGAATAAATTAACAATATTTATTATTTATTTAATGCCCTTATTTAAAATGGCGAATTTAAGGCATGTTTCCTTCTCTTACACATAACCATTGTCATACAAATACAGAACGCAATATCTTACAATATGTAAAAGTAAAATACAGTCATAACAATACATATAAAATGTCATCTGTGTGCGGATTACGATAACACATAAGAAGATACATAAATAAAAAAAGGAAAATATAAAAATATTATTTTGTAAAGATACGTCATACGAAATTATTGATAAGTAAACCTACTACACTGTTTGATAAATGCAACATTTAGTAAGTTAGTACAAAAACAATTCAGAAGAAATCTATTAATATAGCGATGATGATTATCCTGTTATATAGAATACAGACGCTAAAATACAATATAACAGGAGAAATTCAACATAACTTGTACCTGTATAGGACTATACAAAATTATAACTTAGGAAAAAACCTAGTGTAAATAAATACCTAACGAAAATATAAAATTTTATTTATTACGTGATATGAACATAGTTAAGAAGTAACAACTGACATCCTTAGGATGTTACAATGTCAATGAAGTACTATCATTTATAATAACAGAAAAATCAAGGAAATACTAGACTTAAGCCCTGTATATATATATATATATATATATATATATATATATATATTTTTTTTTTTTTTTGCTTCATGATCGCATGCTCATAATACATTTATGGATGGCATGTTTGAAAGCCGGGAGTGTTGACGAACTGCGCACGTGAACAGGTAGAGTTCCATTCCATGCCCGAGCAACAGAGACAGTGAATGATTTTTAGAATGAGAGTGAGTTACAAGCAGGATTGGACAACTGATCAATACTTTGGAGTGTGTTCCGAAATTATGATAGCCTATGTATTTGAACTTGTCTTGATATGAGTTCGTGAATTTTTATGTTATCTGCTGGTAGTAAAACCAAACTAAAAAAATAAATCCATGTAAGGTTTTGTCCTTGGCAAATATATTTTTAGGTTATACATCTATATTAAATTGAAGTCTATTATATTCGACCTCCAAGCTTAAATCGACGTACCTGTAGCTCTTATAAGAAGCAGTCACTGCTGTATAACGACAATACAAATCGCCGCCGCTCCACAGTTAGAGTAAGCAGGTTATAATTATTATTATTATATTAAAAAATAAATAAAAAAAATTTGCGTGTGAGAAAAAAATTTACCAAGGTAACGTCTATAGGTTTACCAATGTCTGGCATTCGCAAATAAAAAATTATGAAAATAGATATGTTTATACGCTTTCCCGCTACAGACCAGCTTTAAATCCAGCTCACTGGCCATTGAAAACGAGAATTATTTCCCGGCTCTAAATATCTACGTACTGTAATAATACTAGGCAGGCTGCACAAAGGGCCATCTCGATGGCCACGTGTTGCTCACGTGCCCTAGCGACCCAGGCAAGGTGGAGGCAGTCGCCGGCGAGGGGTAGGGTCAGAGGGCACGTCATTTCCGCGGCCGGCCGACAAACGCCAATAGCCACCACACACGACAGTTCTGGTACGTCGAACACGGATATAACCTGGGTTTGGAGTGGACGTTTTTAACCACGTCACATCCGCCCATTGCCGACAAACACGGTTAAATAACATCATTTTAATTTCAAATTTTTTATCCAGATATTTACGCAGAAAAATATTCTTACTATGTGTGCAATATCGTTGATCGTTTTTCCAACCAAACAACTAGTTTCGTTTCCCGATATAATTTTAAATCAGTTGGATGAATAATTTTAATGCCCTTGTCAATTATTATTTCTTTAATTTCAGGAAGAACGATAGATTAATAGAGGTAGGAGTGTAACATAACGTATAATTGAAATACGTGACAATAGCCAACGCAAAATATTATTTATATCTCTATATTTATTTAATAGTCACTTTATTATTTTTGTTACATTTATCACATACATTATTTGGCTGTTCAAATTGAACTTTAAAAACTGTAATTTCAACATGATATTATCAAAACTGTGAAACAAGTTTGTATTAACAAATATTCAAGACACCAGAAACACAGACTAGATAGTAATACAGACATGAAATGACATGGCGACTTATTTGATACGGGCGAACTTCACCGCTATTGGCTGTCCGAGGTTGTCGATACCAACCCTTTGTCTGTTTTGCTCCTGCATGTTACGGCATATTTCCAATTGGCCTCGCTCCGGTCAGCAGAGCAGCCGCCTTACGCTGATTGGCTGTAGGTGTAGCGGCCATGTTTCTTTTCAGGGAAGCCATTTTGCTGGCGTGTGTGACTGAGTTCGCTGACCTACCGGCTATTTCACTTCTGTAAACCTAAATATTCTGTGCCAGAAATATGCACGTCTTAAACGGCGTTGAGCAATATTACTTTGTGCAAACATGTTTACTTGGAATTTAAAGAGCACCAGCTAATGCATTCTGATTCAAATGATAAATTGTAATATTTTCACTAACTAACGACCCCTACGTGAATTTTATGCCGAGTATTCAAACCACCCAGGCGGTGTCGAGATAACAAATTTCGCTTGTAGTAACCGTGCCAGGCGATTCCGCAGGGGGTCACGGTGGCCGAGGGGTCAGACCTCTCGCCTCCCATCAAGGCGAACCGGGTTCGATTCCCGGCGGGGTCGGTCCCCGGATTTTCGCTTGTGGGAATCGTGTCGGACGATGCCGCTGGTCGGCGGGTTTTCTCGGGGATCTCCCGTTTCCCCCGCCCTTTCATTCCGGCGCTGTTCCGTACTCACATCTTGCCATCCCTCACCCGCGCTAAAGACCTTGATGTTAAGCGCTGAACAAAATCTCTCACTCACTCACTCTCTCACGATGCCGCAGGCCGGCGGGTTTTCTCGGGATCTACCGTTTCCCCCACATTCTCATTATGATGCTTCATTGTAGATCCTCGTCTCATGTCATCATCCAGAGCAAACAGATGCCTACGGGAGCTTATTTTCAAATCTGCATTTCGAAGTGTGGTACCCTGGCGTTGTTTACAATCTTCGTACGATATTTACATATTATTATGCCAGTAACTATCTGTAAATGTTTCTTGCAATGGAAAAGAATTAACTATTGAGGACGTACACCATTGAAAAGGTTATGTCGTCTCAAAAATCGTAGAATAAAACTACAAAAAAAAAAAACGAAAATTTAAGAAAAAAATCAGAAAGCAAGCTTATTTTGACTGTAGTCAACCCTTTCATAAACCAAAACAACAGCACATGAAAGATCCCACATGGAATTAGTCAACATCAAATAAAGGAAAATATAATAAATATCCAAAAATAATAGCCGAAATACAAAACATAATAATCTGAAAACTCAAGACACCACAGACAATAGACATAAGACAGAATAACAGCGTATGTTCGCAATAGTACAGTACGTTATGCCAGTAAATGATCACTCAAGGAATAATAGTTTCGTGCAGATCATTAGTTGTGAGATACGCTACAACACAGTAAAAATAATAACTAATATAGTATGACATGAGGAGGATATCCAAGAGTCAGGACATCGGACCCCTGACAGTATATTTTATTATTGAGAGCTCGTAGTCAATCTTCTTACGCCGAAGGATGACTTGAAATGAGGTTCTGCGATGGAGAAACGCCGGAATGAGAGATGCAAACGGCAGATCTCCGAAAAAAAAACCCGCATGTCAGCGACATCGTCAGGAACGGTTTCCACATGCGAAAACACGGGGATCGAGCCCGGATCGCCTACTTTGGAGGTGGATGCTCTAGCAACTGCGCGTACCGCCGACTCTTAATTTACCAACCGATGTATTAGAAGTGTTAAGAAAGTAGGTATGGTGACATTTATACCGGACTTGTACTGTACAAGCTGAAGTATGCCTACGTTAAGCGACCTACGCTGTGTATAGGTTACGAATTTCGACTATTGTTTAGAAAGCTGTTTTCATGGCAACTTATTAGAGATGATGGTTTGTCGCGGGGAAACTTGACTGTATTCTTGGTTTCAACGCACGTCCAGCCTATTTACCAGAAGATTACTGACTTTAGCTTGTACGTGGAGGTGTTGCCCTATTTGACTGAGCCAATAACAATCCCACTATTGTGATATTTGATGTCTGTCATTACTCTGGAGACAGCTACAGTGTGCCAGACATACATCACTAGAGGTACGTCAAGTTCGCAGATTCATCTGGCAGCAGCCTAGACTTGTCAGTCCTATACACCCACTGGCCACAATCGATTATCTATTGGTTTATAACCGTACAAGCAGGTAGCAAGCGATAGCACTTCCCATTATTTCCTTATTTATTACTGGTTTGCAGTAGTCAAACGCGTTTCGTGACATCCGCCAGCAAGTCACAGACATGACAAAGAAGTATACATAATTGGCGTTCAACCTGGCCTGAAATGTATCTGCGAAATTTATGCACCTCTATACATAACCCAGTCACAGAATATTTAGGAATACAGAAGTGAAATAGCCGGTAGGCAAGCAAACTCAGTCACACACGCCAGCAAAATGGCTTCCCTGGCCAGCAACATGGCGGAGACGCCTACTGCCAATCAGCGTAAGGCGGCTGATCTGCTAGCCGGCAGCCAGGCCAATAGGAAACCTGTAGTATTATGCAGGAGCCAAACATACACGGGGCTGGTATCAACAACCTCGGGCAGCCAATAAGCGGTGGAGTTCGCCCGTATCAAATGTGCCGCCACGTCATTTCACGTCTGTATTACTATATAGTCTGTGACCCAGTCATATGTGTTGCTGTTAACTACTTTTTTTTTTTTTTAGATTATATTTGCACAAAACATTTTCGTGGTGTACCATCATCTCTACAAATAATTTACCTCTACGTAAACGAATCAGAAAACTCAGCGAATCACATTTACGACCGGCTACATTCCAAACGCATGTAAATAACACAGATGCAAGGAACTACCGACCGAATCCTTATGTGCTAGCAGGTATATAAGGCGAAACGGAATAGGTATACTACACAGGCAAATAAACACTGATCCAAACGTCAGAGGTCCAGAATAAATATAATAGTGAAGTCTAGCTTAAATTTAATTAAACTCGTGATATTAACCTGTGATGTCCTTTCTAATGTCGCGTAGGAGCTGAAAAATTCGCGATTTGTATGAAACAAGTTAGGACTCAAACTGCTGTTAATTTTCGCGAAATAATTTTTTTCACCACTTTCGTGCACACTTGCAGATATACATCGTGGTCAATGATTGGATGGTTTTATATTCTCAGCGAGTGGTGTGGTAGGTACCTTGTTCTGATTTGCCCCGTCAAATAAGTGACGCCTCTACTCAAATACACGCTGCCAATATACCAGAACTGCAGATATGCACCTAAGCTCCTGAAACAAAGTGGTGCCAAAATATTTTTCGCGAAAATCAAGGATCCATCCTTATTAAACTCTTCTTCGAGGTCTCTAAGCAACTAAATACAGACTCAGTAATGTGATATGACTAACAGCCAATAGGCATCCACTTTACACCCTAATCTGAATTAGTAAATATTCACTGAGTTCGTCTAAGAGTGGTAAACATTGCACAAGTGAATATGTGAATATTTAACGTTTATTTTTATTTGTTTTCAAAGAACAGCTTTCACTTATTGAATCAGTGAAAAATTACTGGAAAATCTGTGGACGTTCACTAATTAAATTGTGCAACGTTGGCACTCTCTATCGGAATCAGTGAATAGTCACATATTTCACAGTGGTTTCTCAATGATTGAATTTGTTGAAACTGACCGGTCCATCAACGTGAATTAGTGAATATTCACTAATTCATAATTAGAGTGTAGTAGGCCTACACAAATATTATTGGAGGCCGACGTACAGGTCTACGAACCGGGTAATTTTTTTCGGTCTCTGTGAAGGTAGGCCTAATAAGTAGGTTTTACGTCTCGTCGGCTGCGAGGCCATTAGAGAAGGTCACACACTACTAGGTAAAATCACAGGAGCTGGGAGAGGAGTCAGTGAAGACTACTGTTAAAATAACCAACTCAGCATTCGCCTGGAGCGATTGCGGGAAACCATGGAAAACCGAAATCAGGAAGACCGGCGCCGGGGATCGAACCCGGATCCTCTCGAATGCGAGTTCAACTGTTAGCTTTGCGCCGCCTCGCTTGGTTAGGTGTCTGTGAATGTGTTAAGAAATGTGTTAGTGTTTATAAAGGATAATTAGAGCCCGGTAGTTTTGCAGCGCCTTACGTGCGCACCTGCATCTCTGCTTTGTGGTCAGTGATTGGATGCCTTAACATACAACGTCTGGAGGTTAAACCCGCAAATCACAGACGTGCTGTGTCACAGTTATCCATGTACTGATGGCAAAGTCAAATGAATAATAACTCTGCACACAAACACTCTGCCAATAACCATGAAGTTGAGCTGCAGGTGTACACGTAAGATACTGAAACAAAGTGGGGCACAAATCTTGTCGCGAAAACTACCGGGCCCTAGTGATAATAAATAGAGACCGGAAAAATTGACTGGTTCACTAACCTGTAGGCTAGTCTCCAAGAATATATGTGTACTCAAGGAACAACAACACTCTTCATTGGCTGTTCGCTGACACAGAGAAATGGGCCCGCATTTAGTTACATTGTAATTATTGGCTCATCGACTTCAAGGTTGTGTTAAATAAATCAACGGCAAATTGTGAAAGTAACATGAACTTACATTTGATGGAATCCTAGCTTGTGACTGAAATAAAACGCAAATTTTTCAGGTTTCTAATAAAAAATCCTTTATTTGGGAAAGAACTGCATGTTACGACCTGAAAACATGACGAAGAAGACGGCCACTATAGGTGAGGGAAATGAAGAGAATCTCTCTTTTTAGTTTTCACCTCGAAGATGCGTTGTCGCCAACCCAGAAACTCGCCGAGAGCTTCAGAGGCGGGGGGCAATTACGGAACTCTGTGCCAATTCTTCCGCCAAATGGAGCCCGAACGAGGTTCTGCACGCCCTTGTCGACATTTCGGTGGCAGAGTGGCGGCGATAATGTTTGCGCGCCTAATTGACTGTCGTGCTCGCTCGGAGTGTTTTCCTAATTACCTGCTTGTTTGCTTATAGCGCCGTCGCGTGTGCGAGGCGTCTACCATGCTCGCTTTGAAGTTGGCAGTGCCCGCTTTGTGGTTGTTGATGGCATGTAATACAGCAGGTAAAAAAATATATACTAGGCGTGTGATGTCAAAACCCACTTTCCCCGCTTGTTGTTTATACTTTTATGAATTGAACACCTTATGCGTAGAGATAATGGTTAGAGACCCGAAAATTTCGCAAATTCGTTTGAGAAAATGTTCAATTTCCGTCTCCTGTGGTTGTTTCTTACTTTCGCGATAGTGTCACAGTTGCCGAAACTCTTCCATGAGAACTATGAACTAATAACAGACCTGCATGAAAACACGTTGCTACTGTGTCATGTCACATGTGTAACTGGCCACTCTCTAGGGCAGCAGACAATGATCAAGTATCTGAAGATACAGTGTATACAGGACTGTGGAGTCCAGCCATGATGGCCGTTGAACCCACGAAATTTCCAGGTCTCTGATGATGGTATTACACAAAAAATGTTTTTGCCAACTTACCCTCGAAAACACTGTAGTTTCTTGCAACAAACCCAATTGCCTAAGGTATGTCTACCACAACGTAGCTGTCTGCCGACCAATAAGAGGCACCAAATATTACAATTTCGGGATTCCCATTGGCTCAGTCAAACAGGGCAACAGTTCCAAGGTCAAGCGGAAGACAGTAATCTTATTGTAAGCTGAACGTGCGCTGAAATTTAGCAAAAAGCCAAGTTTTCCCGCGATATACCACCATCTATACTTATTCGTAGAAACAATTGGACGGTGTTATGCATAAACAGACCAAGTGCCAATTTGTAGTTATCAGTAAAACATGCTACAAATTTTTCAAATATGAAAGTCTTACAAAAGGTATTTTAATCCTGTAAAGTTAATATTCACGAAAACAGAATATATCATTAAAATTATTTTTGTAAGTCATTCAGAGCAGAACATTATTTTATATATAACTTGCAATTGGCACTTGGTCTGTTTATGCATAACACCGTGCAATTTATGTTATCTGTAGAAACATGTAAAATTCACTTTGTTATTTCGAGACAGGCTATCTTCGTTGATATTTAAATACTCGAGCAAAATCTGTAATTCTATTGTTCCAGTCTTTATGTGACGTAATGTGCGTATTTTAATTATTTACGTGATATTGGTCACTCTAACGCAGAAATTTTATTTATTGGCAGGGACGGGAAAAATTCGCGTATTCACTGAACATCTGTGCATTCAAGCTGACATTATCTTTTCACTTGCTGCTCGATGACGTAAGTGATATAGTTTAATCTGTACAATTGGTTATGTGACTTCCAGGAAGTGTCATATAAGTCACGGGCCAACTGCTAAAGTCGCACGAACTTACATTTGCTGGAATTCTAGCTTGGGGCAAAAAATTAAAAAGATAATTTTTCAGGTCCCTATTTATTGGTTCAAAGTGTTTCCTACTACAATCTACGACACCGTAGGCAAGTGGAGGACGCCGAGTAAGCGAACAATAGTGTGCAGCCTAGTCTGTTGTCTTAAAAAAAACGCGAAATCTGCATGGTTCCAATTATCTGTGTAGGCCTACAATTCTACAAGAACAATACCGATGGCCATGAACTTTTCGCGAAAAGAATTTTGCCCCAATATGTTTCTACGCTCTAAATCAGAATTAGTGAATATTCACTGATTTTCTTTAAGAGTGTCAACATCTTACAAGTGAATCAGTGAATATTAACCGTATTTTCCAGTTGTTTTCAAAGAACAATTTTCACTTATTAAACATGTGAAAATTTACTGAAACATCTGTGCACATTCACTAATTAACGTGTGGAATGTTGGCACTCTTTATCGAAATCAGTGAATAGTCACCGATTTCACAGTATGGTTTCTCACTGATTCAATTTGTTGAAACTGCTCCGTCCACCAGGGTGAATCAGTGAATATTCACTCATTCAAATTTAGAGTGTGACTTTCGTACACATCCGCAGCTCTGCCTCCTGGTTATTGGCTGCTTGTCTTTGTGAAGGGATGTCTCTCATTTGTTTGCTCCAATCAGAGTAAGGTTACTGCAACATCACACGTTTATAATTTGCGGGTGTAACACCACGACTCGTGACAATTATCCAATCACTGACAATGAAGTAGAACTGCAGATGTGCACGTAAGATACTGAAACAAACAGGGGCTTAATTCTTTTCGCGAAATGTTCTTTCCCCTCTCAATACCACTGGCCTCTGTAGACATGGTCTCTGCCGTCTTATTGGTCCGTATACCATCGAACTCGTTCAATGTATTTAGCCACGAGTATATACAGCATTTTATGGCGAGACATTTTTGCCACATTCTGTTTCAATACATCTGCAGCTTCGATTCAAGGTCAGTGATAAGATGTTTTAACTCTAAATTATCCTGGGGATCTACTGGCAAATCACAGAAGCGTGGTGACACATCAGTCTTATCCTGATTGGTGCAGTCAAATGGGAGACGTGCCTGAACAAACACACGCTACCAGTAAACATGAAGCAGACCTGGTGAAGTGTAAGAAAGGCGCTGAAACAAAATGCTGCAAAAATATTTTCCCGACAAAGTCGTTGCTCTAGCCACGAGCAAAGAATTTTGCATAGTTTCGTTTCAATGTATTATGCGTACATCTGCCACGGTTTTCATTATTATAACTATTTTTCTCGTACCAGAAACATATACAGAAAATAGTTAAAATTACGTTAAATAACATAAACCAAAATTTTTCTTAGTCACTTTCATTCCGTGTGCCTTGAAAGAGTTAGTGCCAAATCTATATACAGACCTCTTTCGAATGACAACCAACTGCTCACCAATGCTTTCTTTATGGAGATAGCAGTTGGTTGACGTTCGAAAGCCGTTTGAAGATACGGCCCTTAGGCCGGGTTTATAAACTACGTAAGGACGCAAGAACGCAAGACGCAAACAATTTAACATACGAAATCGATGTATACCCGTTTATAAAATACACAAGAAACGCAAGTATGCAAGACTGTAACGCAAGAGTTCATCAACTTTCAACTTCTTGCGTTTCACCGCCTTCTATGTCGACAGTTTGTTTGGTGAAAACATTTGAAACTAGTCCTTAGAAGGCTGTGATTCCGCCATTTCGTTACATTTTTTTTTTGTGTGTGTTTGTTAAGAATGCATCTTCAAACACACAGTGCTAGTATTTATTTGGTTGCTATTTTAAAATACCAAAACAACAGAATATCTAGAAAAGAAAGACGAGTGACAAAACATATCCGTAAAGGGAAAAAATACAAAGAGAAATTTTCTGTTGCCTCTCCGAAATTTTGAGTTGTAGTGTTGGTTACTTTGTGTCGCTTGCGATGTTTATAACGACTGAAATATTTGTTGCGTTGCGTTTCTGGCGTTCTTGCGTTGTTGCGTAGTTTATAAACCCGGCCTTAGACTTCTGTACAGGAACAGAGCGAGGTGGCCAATCGGTAACACGTTGGACTCACATTCGAGAGGACTCAGGTCAGATAACTGGCTTCAGCCATCCTGATTTCGGTTTTCCAAGGTTTCCCGAAGTCGCTCCAGGCGAATGTTGGGATGGTTACTTAAGGCCGTCCAAATGTGAAATTAATCATTTTATTTGAGTACGAAAATATGTCAGTTTTGTGGACGTCACTTGAGACAGCATTTTCCTCTTATGGAAAAATTTTAGAATTCATGATATTCAAATAACAGCATGTCAAAGTCAAAGTAATACATACGACTAAGGGCGCATACAACTGAGGAAAGCTATCAGACTTACTAAAATGAATTAATTTACTCTAAGATTAGATGTCGCGGCCTAATGGACAAAACTTATAAGGCGCGGTCTATCGCAATTTCCATCACAATTTTTTATTTTTTTATTGTACTAGATATATTTTTTTTCTTATTTTAGACACAAAATGTGACTAATTTTGGCTCTTAATGAAATATTTTTATCTCTCATAGTTTTCGCGTAATGGCTTGTTAAAGTCATATTTTTCATGTTTCTGTTTTAACGACTACACTAAAACCAACTGAAATACCAAACTAAAAAAAAAATCACAGTGGATAAAGGCATTGCAGGCTACAATGTCTTACTCGTAAAAATAAAGAATAAAAATTATTTGTTTGGTGTATCAGTTGGTTTTAGTGTAGTCTTTAAAATGGAAACATGCAAAATATGACTTTAACAAGTCATTACGCAAAAACTATGAGAGATACAAAAATCTCATTAGAAACAAATTTAGTCACATTTTGTGTCTAAAATAAAAAAAAAAAAATCTGGTACAAATAAAAAAATTAAAAAAAAATTGTGATGAAAATTGCGGTAGACCGCACCCTTAAAATATGAAAGGACGTATCTTCGTATTTATCAAATATTGCTAAAAAAAATAGGGTTTTAAATGTTCGAAAATTAGCGTCATCTTAGGTGCACTAAAAACGAATACCGTTTTATTTCAATCAAATATTTTGTTTTTGACCAATAGATGCGTTCATCCTCATTACAACGATATCAAGTTTATAGCAATGCTAACTGTCGACTCATTGTGATATATGTGTGCAGTAACAAGTGTGCGTCCCTTTCTACGACGCGACAATTTCTTACGCTCGCCTTTCTTACGAGGGTGGAGATCAAGCGACGTAACCTCACCCTTCCACGCCCTTCCTCAAACTGAAGTACGCACTATAGCCTTTATACAGTGTCTGCGACCACTTTAGCTGTCTATTAACCTGATTCAGAGCATATATTCCGAGTTTCATAAGAATATGAGAGACTGCTGGTCTACACTAGTCTTGAATAGACTTAACAAAGGCCATGGCCGACTTCTCTCTCAGCGCCTGTCGTTCTGTGCAGTTGTGTGCCACCGTTTCTAATGACTTCACTGCTGACGAAACGTAAAGCCTACTTACCTCACCGTCTGTTTTTCTTGGTTCACTCTTGCTTGTATGTGACTACATAGCAGAGCATTGAGTAATGGCTGGCGTATGATTACATCCACAATATTTCATTGACTCGTTTACTCCCATTGCAAGAATCTTTCAAAAACTAAGACCTACGTTTGTGAAGGTTATACAACTCATTGATTTCATTTAGTTTAGTTGTGTAACCTCAAAAAATTTTCAAGCACTGCTACTGAATTGCGTCAACTTGGCTATTGAACTTTTCGTGTAACGACTACCGCATGTAGGCTATGTCACAGACTAAGTAGTAATACAGATACGAAATTACGAGACGGCTCATTTGATACGAGCGAACTTCACCGCTTATTGGTTGCTTGAGGTTGTTGATACCAGCCCCGTGTATGTATGGATCCTGCATGTTACTACAGGTTTACTATTGTCCTGGCTGCCGGCTAGCAGGGCAGCTGCCTTACGCTGATTGGCAGGAGGGATTTTCGCTATTTTCTGGCCAGGGAAGCCATTTTGCTGGCGTGTGTGACTGAGTTCGACCTACTACCAACTGTTTCACTTCTGTATTACAAAACATTCTGTGGCAACTTGTAGGAGTAGTGAACTTTCCTCCTCATGTGAGGACGCTTGACAAGCAGTGACATTGGCCGAGCGAAGGTAGGTATGAAACTTGTATTTCATCCACGATTTACTGCCTTTCCATGCCACACACGAGCCCTGGCAGTCGCTTTGCGGAAATATCACCCTGTCCATGCTCCACAAATTGCGGGTGACACGGCTTTACACTACAAAAACCATTTACGTTATTGCCCCGCGTTCCTGTTTCTGCCCTACAAGCACGCAGTACAGCCGTGTACAGAGATAACAATGCCTACTCTTTAATACGTGTAGTTAAATGTCAAAGTTTAATTGGGTTGTGTTGAGAATTTATCGTAGTTGCCTGTATTACGCATGCCCAGGACTGGACGAAATATTAAAATATGTGTATTTGAAATACACAGTACACATACCTCTGGAAAACGTATTTTAAAAATTAAGTACAAAATTGTTTAATTATCTGCTTTGAAAAACGAAATCGTAATCGAAATACGCAAAAAAAAGTAGTCGTTAACTACTTAGGCAGGGACATACAAATTTTTGTAGTAATATTGAATTTGTAATGTCCTAGTAAATGTTTTACTAAACAGAAAGGATAAAGGTTAACGATTTTGTCAACCTCTTATTTTAACTCATATTGCAAATATTTCATTCCCTTTCTTAAAACTCAATTTTTCAAATGCTTGATCTGTTAGTGAAGATATAGTAGGGTTCAGAATGAAACCTGCCAATGAAATAAGCATTTAAACTAGGGCAGAAGAGCATAGACTGTTGTTTAAACGTACCAAAAGCTATTTTACTGTTGAATACTTTTAATGGTTGCAAAATATATTCAGTTGCCATTTAAGTTAGTTACTTTTTCCAGGTCAATACTGTTTGTTTTTCTATTTAATTGATTGGACTTTAAAATACGTATATATCTTCCAGGTTCTCGTCTACATTTTCCACAGAAACACATTTATCAGAAAATTGACTAGAAGCCATTTTATTTTGCCCTGCAGCATGTCATAATTTATTCTAAAACATTTTCTCACACAAACCTGAAAGAGGTAAATGAGAAAAGAATTTTCCAAGTCTGTTAGTCCAGTGATAAAATTTTGGAAGGAGAAAATTTTCAACAGTAGGTAGCACTTGTGTTCATTGTGTACATTTTAGTTTGATAACTTGCCGTTGATAAGTCCTGTTTGATGTGATGCTACAGAAAATGGTTTAAATGTGCTGAAAAGTGTGAGTGATTTCATCAAAATAAAATCACATTCAATAATTGGTAAACCATAAATGGAATTGTAGATAGTTGAAATCGATCAGGTAAAAGTATATATATATATATATAATTACTTACAAGTGATAAAAGTGCATGCTGATCCATTGAAAAATTACAATTTCTTACAATCTGATTATATACTTACCTATATTATGAATTTTATTCGTACTTATACATTATAAATTGATTTGTAATCGTGGAATAAATTGCGTGAATTTACGTTAAACCGACATAAAATATGCAAATACATAATCGCCGTAAAATAACGCGAGATGAGTGAGCTGCAGACTAAATTCTAATGTCCTATGACTTCACAAGTCGATGCTTTTTTTATTACATGGCGGCTTCCTCAGCGAGTGGCCAGTTGTACATCTTTAATTCCCCTACTGTCCTTTTGTAGTACCTGACTAAATCAAAATTATTTATCAATATTTTTCTTGCAGATGTAAAAATGTTTTTACGGTACGGCGTTTACGTTTATGTAAACTTTGGACGATACTTGAAATGTGACTGTAAGGTAAACTGAACCATTTCATGGACTAACGGCCTTAAAATTAAATGTTTATGGAACCAATGTACTTGAACAACTCGATACAATGCGACAGCAGAATTCTTCACTCTGATAGCATGTAAATAATAGTGTTCATAAACGTTGTGATATAAGGGCATTTGTCGCTATCGACGAGGTCTGTCTGCTCGATATCGATGCCCAGTTCTCTACGAGCTAGTACACAGACGACTCACTAGGATGTCCAAATGCTGTGATGTTCCGATAGCCATTATCGTAACAAGACATCATCGTCGGCAACATGATTAAGGTGGGACTGTCGACCTAACTAAATTCGTTGACGTTTTAACTGAATATAATGAAACTTCATCTTGCCACCTTCAACGATTAAATTCAATTCGTTTCATAAACCAAAATTGTTCCTAACATCAACGAACGCATGTTTGATGCTATGTAAACCCTTTGGAGAAAGCTACCATGCTTCGTGATATTAAGCCTTAGAACTTCAATAACAGAATCACGTTAAACATTTTAATAGTGAGATCTTGTATTTGATACATCGGTCACTCATTGCCGAAACTACACATGCTTGCTCTATATTGGTAACGTAGTAAACTCGGTAAACAGATCCTTCCGAATTTTATGAAGCCCGCAATGTTGTTTATCACGATGTAAGGCATATCACGGCATATAGTCAGTGTGCCACAATCCTTTTCTTACGCGAGAGACCAAAGCCGCACAGGAAACGAACCAGGATTCACGTGTATGAGGGAGGCGAGCGCTCTTGCCACTATGCCAATCGCGACCATACTAGCAATGCCATATAGCTAGAGACACTGGTACATCGCGGGAAAAGTTGATTGTTTTCTAGGCTCCAACATACTATGTATAACACTGAAGGTTTTGCACTTATATTGGCTGTCCTTTGTATGAAGTACCGTTTCCCTCTTCAACAGACCCAATTATAACTGAACAGTTGTAACACAGAACGTATGTGGTTTACCAGAAAACTGTTCACTCGTGTCACGATTGAGATACTATAGTTTATTGGAGACTATGTTAAATATTTTCGCGATTTTCCAGTGTCTCTACATATAGCTTATTAGCTACTTTCATTGAGGATTTCATTGTCTTTACTCGCTCACGGTGACGCGTATCCGTAACGGTTGGATTTGTTGTTCAAGTTCAGACAGTGTAGACGTATGGCGTGTGCCGCGGGCTTTATGCGATGTGTTTGCGGATCGCAGAGCGGCGTTTTGGATGCGCGAATGTGAAAGCATACGGTCGAAGCCAACAGTAGTGCATCCTGTAGGTACATTACGTCGTCGCTTTCTGAATCTGTTTCACGGCGTTCATCTTCGTATCACGTATTAACTACTCTGCTAGCAATCAGAAGCCATTCACAAAGCGGCTTGTTCTGATAACGGGTTCGCACATAATGTGGTACCTTGCATGTTTTCCAGCAGCACTTAACCATAAACGTTTTCATTCACTAAGGTAATATGAAGAGGCAATTCAAAACATATCTAATGTACTTTAAGAAATGTATATTTAGGGTGTAGGTATTAAAATTCGGCTGTTTATAATTAGAGACCTAGACATTTTGTGGGTTCAACGAGCTGTCAACTGGACTCAACAGGCCTGTGCAGGCCTCTTTTTTTTTTTTTTTTTTTTTTTTTTTTTTTTTTTTTTTTTTTTTTTTTTTTTTTTTTTTTTTTTTTTTTTTTTTTTTTTTTTTTTTAAAATACCCGTGTAGAGAATTTGTTTCCAGAGGTCGGAGTTAATAATTCTTTTATAAAAATTTTTGCTAAATTTTTCCCTTACAAAATTACAATGAATTGACTTAGTTAGTGTGTGGCCGTGGTGGCTGAGTAAGGCCATTCGCCTCCCACTAAGGTGATCCGGGTTCGATTCCCGGCGGGGTTGGTCCCCGGATTTTCGCATGTGAGAAACGTGCTGGACGAATCGTTGGTCGATGGGTTCTATCGGGGATATCCCGTTTCCCTCGCCCTTATCATTCCGGTGCTGCTCCGTACTCACCTCATGTCACCCTTCACCAGCGCTGGACCTAAATGCTAAGCGGTCACCAAAATCTCTCACTCAATTTACTTATGACAACTCTCATACGTAAATACTTCTTACTTGAAGCTATTCAGGTTTTGTAAACATAGCATGTAACAATTACCGTCGGAAAATGTCTCCGGTAAATTACGGGAAGTACAGTTAAGAATATATCCACAAAAAGTATGTTAATTATGCGGCAAAAAGTGTTAGGAGCTATTTTATTTGTGGGAAGTGGATTTAATGTCCAGTGAATGTTCATACCTATTTATTGTTCGAATATGATTAGTATTTTACCATATACGGATGTCTCATAAAGCCGTTTCAAGCCTTTCTGAGGAGCTGTAAAGTCATGTTTCTGTATAGTGACATAGTTTGAAGTGGGTGTGTGTAATCCATGGTGTCTAGCGACCTGGAAAACCGGGAAAACCGGGAATTATCAGGGAATTTATTTGCTCAGGGAAAAGTCGGGGAAAAGTCAGGGAATTTTAAAAATCTGCATGGAAATTTATTGTGTTGAATGTTTTATTTGCTTTTATATTTTGTGGTTCAATATTTATTAACACTGAGTTTAAACATTACAATACATTTTGCGTTATTATTGAAATTTCTGAGAATCTACACATTAGTGTGCTTATTTTCGTTCTGTTATACCGTCTGCATCTGCCA
>PNEQ01065248.1:0-46295 GCA_003012365.1 Medauroidea extradentata
AATATATTAACGTAAGTAATGATGGGTTTACAAATAAAGTCTGTGACTTAACAATCTTACAAGCTAAAATAAACGGCAACACGGTAATCGGCAATGTGCGGGCGCATGCTAAGACTTTAAGGTTAAGATAGCAAGTATAAAAAAATCGGGGGTGAGCGTTAAAGATTTTACAGCTTGACGCAACTGACACGCGTCAATTTCTTGATCATTAATGCTTTTTACACAGTCGATGAGTATTTGAGTGGATCTATGACAGTGTAGATATTTATTTAAGATATTTATTCTGGGTTAAGATTCTGTTTCTTCTCTTGCTTTTTTCTTTTCTTTTACATGTGGAGACTATGAAGTATGCTGACATGAGCCTACGTGCGAGCCCGAACCGACAAGAAATGTTGAATTTCGCTCTTTTAGTGTATAATTTTTAATGTATAACTTAAGTAATTTGTTCATTTGATTGTATATTGTAAATATGACTTGTCCGATATCTTTGTGCAAAAATTTACACAAAAAAAGATCTAAGGATGCAATAAACTAAATCTACAATCTAAATCTAAATTGGTGCGCTGGGTGGCCGCTAGAGGCGCTGCAGGGAGAGAGCAAGCTTCGGTGGGTCGGCCATATTGAGTTGGTGTTCAGTGGCGGACGAGGATGATTGTCTGGAACGGATGATGGGCTGTGTGGGAGCGAGGTGGCTGAGCAGCCATGTATACTAGTTGCTGAGTAGAGGCCTCGCGTTCGCGAGGATGTACTATTGAGATGTGGCGTGCTTTTTGGTTTTTTTTAAACAATTTAGTTTGAATTTATAAGTTTTTTTTGTGTGTTGGGCTGTTCTCTCCCGGGAGCGTCAGGTTTTGACTATAATTTGAGATGATTGCAGGCTAAATTGTTTTAGTTTGTAAAGTTGAATTTTTAAAGTGTTTAATAAAAGCAGTCACCCCAATAAACTTAAAGTTATTTGAGTAGCCTACAGCGATTTTTTAAGTTAACCACTATACTATCACGACTGGCCACGTGGAAGATAATTATGTTGACGGCAATGTAATTATATTCAGACAGCCACGTCAAAATACCTTTGGAAAAACATAGAATAAATACTGCATTTACTTGCATAATGTCTGCAGCAATTTGACTATATTTTTGACCAATAAAACTGTGGTGCAGACATTCTGCAAGGAAAAAACTGTGTTTAATATAGACTATAAAAACAAAGAACACATTTATAATGAATAATTTATGGATTTTACTAGATATTTTAAAAGAATATTGCCGAACTGATGTAATACTCTTCTACCTGTGCTGACATGTCTGAGCCCCATATAGAGAGTTTGGCCTCCGCCATATGAAGAATAAATCGAGATACCGAAGTAGACGGACGTGTCGCTGGGCTGTAGCCCAATTTCATGATGAAGTAATATCAGGAATGGCAATTTCACGTATATGAGCAGCACCGGGGCCCTTTATTCTGTAAACGCTATTTCGGACATTATCTGGACTCTTAACATATTTGTTTTCAGTTGGTATACAAATGCTGTCTGATGCAAATTTTTCTCTTCTTAAAATTTAACGTGCACATGAAGCTAGACTGTGCAGTTTTTTCTAACTTAAAATCCTTGTGAACTGGTGCTGCATTTTGGTACTGACTTCTTCCAGCAAACCAGGTTCACTGTGACAGGATTTGAATCATGTATCCAACCTGTACATGAAATTTAAACAAACCGGGAGAAATTTTGGAATTCAACTGTTATTTCTGGACATATACTTCTAAGTCAAATAAATTCCGAACTGTGTTAGCTCTTCAAATTGAATGACAGTGCAATTGACAGTGATGCAGCAAAATATTTGACTAACCAACTGCAGTGGGTCAGCTCTGTCCATCTTCAACATCTCTGTACATGTTGGTCTAAGGAGGACTGGCTTGTTATACTGAGAATAGTCATTATAAAGGGATGGTCACTACAGTAAGAACCTCTATTTCAACTCCCAATGTTCCATACAGTAAAAACCTCCATTTCAACTCCCACAGTTCCATAGAACGCAGTCGTTATAGAGAGGTGTTCGTGATAAAAGAGGTTTTAATGTACAGTATTAGAGGTGTGTGAATAGTGGTTTTAGTGTTTCTAATAGTTTTCGAAAGAGTAATAAATTTTATTTAATAACTTTAGAATACTGTTTTTTTAGTTTTACAATTGCAAGAGCATAATCTTGCATTTACCAGACATAAAAATTTAATTCACTTTACTAATAGAAACAACAAAATTAAGATGATTTTTTTTATGAAAACATTTTTGTTACATTGTACCAGTATTCACAGCAATACAGGCCTAATGTTTTTCTTCTCAGTTTTCTTATTTTAGATTGTTATGTATGAGGAAAAACATACTTATTTATGTAAACAAATGCTTACTACTGGTGGCACAGCTGATCTTTGGTCACATGTGCACTAATAATTGAATCAAATTCATCACTAATAAATATAAAGTCATTTGTAAGCATTTAAAAGGAAAAAACTTGTGTTTAAAGTGATTTCTAATACTCTGATAACATTAAAAAAGCTCAACTTGGAATACTCTTTGCAAATCTCAATCTGAAATTTTGTTCTTAGACTAACCTCGAGACTATTTACTACTAATTATGATATGCAAGATTAGCCATTTGATGATAACAGTTAGTCATATGATAACAGACTTTTATGAATAATGTAATAATAGAAACCAGTCCAAGTTTCATGTGAATTATATATTTTGTTTTCAAGTTAATATCACAATCATAAACTAGCTGGAGTTCTCTACGTTATTCTCTGAAGTACAAATGTGTGATCTGAAATTAATAAACAAAATAAAAATATCACATGAACTGCAAAAATTAATGCACAAATTAATTTTATCATGTTTACAAATACTAAACATGTGTTATTGGAGATATTAAGCATTTACTTTTCATGTTATTATAATAAAAACCCTCCCTAACTTAGACATACTGTTTCGGTTGCCGCAATTAGAAATTCTACAGAAGAAAAATGATAATGGAAACACTTTTAATGAACAGAAATAAATATTTATTACAGTATGATGTCTCATTATGCTTGTGAGTACATAAAGTAGAACCCTGATTTTAGAAGAACTGGATTTACGAGGTCATTTTTGGGGCCTACGATTGCGAGGCCTAATCCCCAATTATAAATACTCGACTTTGCGACACAACTATTTTACGATGCAGCAATTTAACAAGGTCATTCTCAGGCACACAAAGTCTATTGCTATTTCATAGCCATGTCAACTGCAATGATTTATGAAGACAAACTCTTTTGAAAATTCATTATTGAAATTGCCTGAATACAGTAGAGCCCTCATTTAACGAACAGAAGAATCACAAAACAATGACATTTAACGAATTAATTTTAGGAATCTTTAATAAACATACAAATATTTATGAAAAAATAAAGTAACTTTGATACATATAACATGTAATATAAAGATATTAAAAATACTTCCACTAGCTGCAGTATATTCTTCTGTCCCCTGTCTAGAATAAAAAAAAAGTTAAATTTGTTGAAAACCCCGGCTGTAGAAATGACTTTGATTTGAGCAAAGTTCAGCAGCAGATTACACAAGATGTGCTGTGTTGCGTAACAAGCGCACACCAAGGTCATTCTTTATGACCAGGGAGCATCATGATCTGGTGGCTGGCGGATGAACAAGTATCTAACCACCAAACCTACACAGGGCCGTAGTGGACAGCACGAGAACTATTTCACAGATAGCATCTCCGTCAGAATGCATCACAGTGCACCATGTTGCGTTTCTAGTGGCGAGAACTGTACTCCGTGCGGCAAGCGGTAATTCATCCTTCCCCTCTTCTGCCGTAACGGTACTCTTATCTTCCTTTCCCCTCACATGAGTACCTGGCGCGCTCAGCATTCTCCACCTTTGTTCACGTGCCACTGATAGAGTCCAACATGGCTTTTTCTGTCGCGTCCCGTGATACGTAAATGTCTTACACCGAAAATTTAAAAAATTATCTTGTTGAAGTACTTTTAGCAAACAGTAATCAGTTTCTCGAACGAGCGCAGTGTGGGTGGACAACAATCTATAATGCCCACTGCCACACATATTTATTTATAATTTTACCGCTGTAGTTTTTTTTAATCAGTTTTCGTTGCAAGATTTGTTAAAATCTTTTTAATGAAATTTCCTTAATTTTGTTGGAAGAGCAGGAGAGATACGGTACACTAGAAGGCACAACGGTGTAAGCCATCATTTCTCACATGTTGAGGTAACACACGCGGCGTAACTCACTAGGCACACTCACAGTGTGGATTTCACTAAAAATTTATTAAATTAATATGCACAACTATTTTCTTTCACAGTTGTGGCTTATCAATTGGTGGTAACTGCAGTATGTTTTTGTTGTGTGCTAACAGACATTTATTAAAAATGACCTTAAATTCCAACAAAATTTTCCTATGGAGTTAATTTTGGGGGGGAGAAAGGAAAAGGGAAGAGACTTACAAAATATACACAAATTTAATGAAACGTTGAATTAGAATACAAATTTTCGGGCAAAGCAGCCCCGAGGCATTCGTGTATTTATACTAGAACATCCGTTCAAAACACAAGGTCCTTTTTCCAAAGATTGAGCACAACAATAGTTTTTCAAAAATGTATGAATATGAAATATCGACAAGGTAATCGAATTGTCACAATCAATAGTATCGAAGAGAGAGAGAGAGAGGGTAAGGAGGGAGAGAGTAAGTGGAAAAGAAAGTTTTTTTGTGCCATTTTATCACAGTTGTATGCTATTTTTATTGGTATTTTTCAGGCACATGTTTTAGTATTTTTAATATGAAAGTGATTTATTAACTGAGTATTATTACAGTCAAATCCTGTTACGAGTACGGGATATTACCAGACATTCGCAATTACAAGTGTTTTGTAATACACCATCAGTTTGCACAAGCAGTTCATCATAAAAATGTTTAGTAATTACGAGGGGTATCATCATAAGCACTTTCGTAGATACGAGAGATTCACAAGCATCAACATACCGCACAAATTATTTTTAACTATAAATTAATTAATTAGTTACAAGCACACGTGAGAATCACCATTTATCGGCGTATCGTGCACTCAGTGAAATATGGCAACGGTGGAAATTCAGTTGCATCTGGCAACGATGTCGTAACTTGCTTGGCCTTGATTGTTATGGATGCCACCTTGGTTCTGTATGAAAACGAATGTGGCGTGGTGAATGCACAGCATTGCTTATGTGCATCTTGTTTTTATTATGATAACGAACGGCACTGCAGAATCAGTTTCAAACTCACTATCATTTTTTATTGTATATGTTAAACTGCAAGAAGTTGATCACTGTTGGTTGAGGATGCGCTGTTGATAACATAGTGGTGTCTGAAGAGTTGTGATGTTTCAAGCGTGAATCAGATTTTTTTTATAAACTACTTAAACGGGAAATAACAACATACATGTTATGCACGGTAAAATCCAAATGTCTTATACGGAATAATTTTAAACGAGTTTCACTTAAATACGCACATGAATGGATTAACAAGGATTTTATAGTCTTATTTTTTCCATGTTTACTAAGCACTTCAGAAATATTTTTCTTTATTTTTGGAGAATTTATCATTCTATGGACGAGTAAATATGGATAATAAGTTGTACATTTAAGTTATATTTTACACCAAAAAAAAACTTAAAGGTGAATTTTTTCAAAACACCTCATAATAGCAGCACCCCATTTTTTGTGCCAAAAATTTAGTGAAAAATATGTGGCGATTATGCGAGTAAATACGGCACACACACACACACGCTCACACAGAGGTATGTGCATATTGTAGCATCCTTTCTTTAAGTATGTACTGTATTTACCCGAAAATAAGACAACTTTGAATACAAGACGGCCCCTACCTTTTACACTTCAATGTAGAGGAAAAAAAATATTTTTTCTATGAATTGGTAAGGCCAGAAAAATTTTAATAATTAGAATTGAAACATACGTTTTACTATATACAGTTGGTACTTTCTTGGGTGTCGTCTATTGTCTTCCTTCCATTCATCATCCTGCTCTTGGGCCTGTATCCAATGATCATTGGTCGGTCTAGCAGATGCCCATCGCGAGGTTATTTGTTGGACCCTAGGGACTGTTTCTCGCTTCCTTCGTCAGCTTTCTAGTGACAACATTCTATCCCACTCCTCTAGGTCTTCCGGAGTCCTTTTTTATTCCAGCCTCCTCGATAAGGCATCTGGGAGTTGATTCCTCTCCCCCAAGCAGTGCTGAATCTGTAAGGAAAATTCCTGCAAGAGATGGGCCCATCAGGTTAGCTTGGCTCATTCTTCTTTCATAGTGTTTAACCAAACCAGTGCCTGATTGTCTGTACGCAGAATAAAGGGATGGTCTTTGAGATAGTGCCGGTACCTCTTCATCGCCCAGATCACTGCTAGGCACGCCTGCTCATTTATGGTACACCTGCGCTCTGTCTCCATCAGTGCTGCGCTGGCATATCCGATAATCTGGGGTTCTCCTTCATCGCCCTCTTGGTACAACACGGCTCCCATTTCTACCCCACTTGCATCATTCAGCAGGATGATGGGTCGTGAATAATCCAGTCTCTGGAAGGGTCGAAAGTTCCCGAATTACACCTTAACTCTCTGAAAGGCATCTTGATGTTCTGCCTTCCATTGGTACTTGACATCCTTTTTCAGCAGATGGTTCAGTGGGGCCGCCATCTCCGCCAGGTAAGGGATATATTCCCTTAGCCAGTTTCAGGTTCCTAGGAACTGCCAAGGCTCTTTCTTGTTTCTACGATGACTGGCTTTCAGGATAGCTTTGATTGATTCTGGCTTGGCTTCATTGCCTTTGAGGGTCACAATGTGTCCCAGATACTCCAGCCGGGTCTTTCCAAAATGGCACTTGTTCAACCTGCAGGTCAGCTCACGGATCTGTAACCTTTCAAGGACCAGGCTGAGGTGCCTCCGATGCTCTTCCCAGGAAGTCCAGTATATTAAGATGTTGTCCAAGTTAGCACAACAGAACTTCCCAACATACCCTATCAATACTTCCGGAGCCATCACTCGCTGGAAGGTGCTCGGCGCGTTCTTTAATCAGAATGGCATCACTCGGAATTATAAGCTTTCTCCGTCAGGGGCAGCGAACACTGTGTACGGACTTGACTTTGGATGCATCGGGATCTGCCAATATCCACTATACATATGTAGGGAGGAGAAGATCTTAGCCTGCCCCAGATCAGTCAACATGTAGGCCAAATGAACTGCCAGTGGTACTGCAACATAGATGACTTCATTCAGGACACGGTAGTCGACACAAAACCTTAAGTCACCCGTCTTTTTCGGCACCAGTACCACCCGAGAATTATAAGGAGACCGAGTTCCTTCCACCAGGCACTACCTCTTCATTACATCCATCTGCTCCTGAATAATCTTTCATTTTTCCGGTGATAGTCTTCCTTGTCTTGCCCAGACCGGTTTGTTATCCTTCAGCAAGATTTTGTGTTGGGTTGTTCTGGTCTACCAGAGGGACTCCCTAGGAGAGAAGACTTCCTTATAGTTTTCCGGGATTTCTTCAAGTTCTCGTGTCTGCGGGGACGTTGGTAAGTCATGTTGGACCTCTTCCCAAGGCAGCTTAGTTTCAGCGATGTTTGCCTCTCCCGGTATCCAGGGGACAATGACCTGATTCTTCACTCCCATGTAGCTTCGCCGTTGCTGGAATTCCAACACCGCTTCTTGTAACAACAACCAAGGGATCTCGAGTATGGCCTCTTCGTACATATTCTGAGTCACCACGAAGTCGACCTCTTCCTGAGACCTTAAGCATTATCTTCCCTAGCGCTCGTAGGGTGGTCTCGCTGTCTGCCAATTTAATATTGTGTCTGTACGGGTTCATTGCTGCCTCTTCTTCTTCAGTTAACGGATCCACCCGGATTAAATTAACGGAGGCCGCCAAGTCTAACAAGACTCATGTGTCTCTTCACTTGGTCGTCACTAATATTGTAGGGCCTCTTCTTGGTGCCCCACCATTTCTATTATCTTTTCTGGGTCTCTTCCTTTCCCTCGGGCCCGATGTTTGCTTCCACAGGGTCAGTCGCCCCTCTGACGGCCCTGGGTCTGGAGTTTTCCAGCCGTCGCTGGCCTGTCCCCACCATTGTCATCTGCAGTGTTTCCGGTTCTTTTTGCAATAACTGGGCTCTCTCTCCTGTCCTTTTCTGCAGGGGACAGTCCCTTCTTAAATGGCCTGGCTGCCCACACAGCCAGCATTCAGGGTTGTTACTTGGCCCCTCTCGCCCGTATTCTTGTATCTCTCTCCTTGGTATAGTGGTAGGGTGGGCCTCTGCTGCGCCGGTTCCCACGGAGCCGGTAACCTTATACTTCTCTCCTTTTTGAGTCTGAACTTGGAAGTCTCGCTCCCGTTGTCTGGTTCTTCATACCAACTCTTCTAGCTCTTCCGGCTCCGGGGTCCTCAAGAACGTTCGAATTACCGGCCTGAGTAGTTTAACAATGAGAGGCAAGCATTCGGCAGTTGTGGCATCTGGGTGAACTCCTTTAACCGCCTGAGCCTTCCTACGGATGAATACTTCCGCTTCCTCTCCTTCCTTCTGTGTTTGGCTATATAGCTCTCTTTTTAAGTCTGCCCCATTAGTTCGACCCCTCCTAATCTATCCAACAAGCGGGCTGCGAATTCCTTCCAGCTCTCAACAAATTCGCAGTATCTACTCAACCATTGTTGGCCTCGACCTTTTAATTGGCGGCTGGCCATTTTCACCCATTGAGAGTCCCCAAGCCGTGACTCTAAAAAGAAATCTTTGCACGTCTTTATGAATTACTCCGGGTCCTCGTGGCCTTTTCCCCAAAATTCTGGGAGTTGGTCTGCCAGACCTAGCTCACTCTTCACTCAGGGTTTTGTGGAGACAGGTCGCTCCTAGTGATCTCTTTTCCCTTTGCACAGGGGACAACAATATGTCCATCCCATGATGTTACGTGTATAATCTGGCCATCCTAAACATTTAAAATTATGAGGCCTCCTACAGGTTTCACATAATATCCTCCGCCCTTTCAAACTTGGGCATCCATCCACTGCGCATACTCTACACATTCCTGACATTGATAAGACACTCCTTGGGCGTCTGCTTACTTCCTCTCTCCATCCTATGTATCTGAGGCGGAATTCCCGGCTGTATTGGTTACAGTTTGTCCTCACTTCCTGTGGTCCTAAGCAGATGCCTGCCGCACAGTGTCCCCATCCCTCAGCTTCCTCCATTCTGCTACTGTCTCCTGTAACCTCGGTCATCTTGACCTAAAAACAAGGGCGCCACTGGGTTTTGTCGGACTCCCAGAAGTCACTACAGTAAAACCTCTTAATAATGACCCCTCACGAATCCCAAGATTAGGGTCATTATAGAGTGGTGGTCGTTATAAGATTTCTGACCCATTTGGAACCTCTATATGTCAAAATAGGCAGTTTTCACATTAAGGCCATGTTCAGACACCTTAAGCAATAATAAATCTTACATTTAAACTTAGCTATAAACTTAATTTATGACCAGGTGTCTTTTAGAGAAAAGGCGATAGTGTATTCTACTTTCAGGGCTTTTCTTTTACGCCGTGAACGCTAAGAAAGTCACACGCTGTAAGGTTACGTGCCATGTCACTGCTTGCTTGTTATCTGCCAGCCGCTCGGCCGGCCGGCCGGGAGGATGATGTTGGGGGAGGAGGTGAGTGCTGGAGATGGCTGCGCTCACATGCACCGATCAATACCACAGCCACAGCAGCTGTCCTCTTCAGCGCGTCAGCCTGCTCTGCCTTGAGACCGACAGAAAGATAATCGCGGGCGTGCACTGTGACATAACGTTATCGCTCAGTTAAAATACTAAAGTTACATGTCAATGCGTAAAATATTTTGTTCAGGACAAAGAAAATGTAGTGACATGGCACCCACTCTACTAAGAGTGTACTATCAATTAGTTAACAGCATAGTCGTAGCTGTTGTACAAGCAAATGTTTAAATTTATTAAAGAGTACACAAGGAAAAAAAAATCATGAAAAAACTATGAGTACACTAGTAAGAAACTTACCAGATATAACATCCAACAAACATGATAAATTAGGCAGATCATTTGTTTACTATTATCACTGCGTTGACGGGACACTGAACAAACACACAATAAAAGAAAGTCTGACACATTTAAAAGCCGAACAACTGTTTCCTATATTTAAAAAAAGTCCTTGATAGAGGTCTGCTTCATTTTGATAGCAGCGTTTTCAACAAATTACTTAATGCGCAAAAAGTTTGACATCATCTCATGACTTGCACCACGTCGCCGCAGCATCGATGCATATACATCCCCAGCTTTGAGGACGTCAGTTGTCGTGGGGACATTGGCGATTTCACTTTTCTATTGTTAACACCCATCTTTGTATCGAAGCCACGAAGCCACCTCGTGAACCCTGCAGATGTCATCCATGATATTTTGTTAAAGTCGTAATCACAAGAAGTTACGTTGCCCTTGAAACCTCTGGGGATCTTAAGTTTCCCGATCACGAGGGGCTTCATCTTGTCGCTGCCGTCCATGTTGCAGCACAGGAGAACAAAAAGGCGCTCCTTGCTCCTCTTCGCACCCTTGCATGCGTCTACTTTCACTGCTAGGGTGCGATCTGGCATGAAATTATAAAACATCCCCAGCTCGTCTGCATTGTACACGTCTCGAGGCTGATAGCAGATGAGGAAGTTCTGGAGCAAGGACAGCCACTCGCTCACCTATCTTTCACTGACCGAAGGACTTTCACAGACAATCTTGTGGCTAGCTATTCCGTGGTGCACCTTGAAACTATCCAGCCACCCATTAGAACATTTGAAGTTTTCAATGCCTAACTTCAAGGCAAGTTCATCAGTTTTTTTGTAGCATTGGCCCGCTTACATGCAAGTTTTGTGCTCTAAGTTTGCCGAACCATTCCAGTACAGCTTCCTCCAAATTGGTGTGCATCGTACGCCTTAGTTTTTTATGTCTGCATTGCGTCCTTCCTTCTGCACTGCATTTACGATCTCGTCCCTCATTTTTAAGATCGTAAACAATGTTGATTTCGGGATGCCGAACTCCTGCGCAATCTCTGACTTCGGCTTCTGTGTCGATTCCACTTCCTTGAATATTTCATACTTCTTCAGAAGCGACAAGCCGACTCGCTTTCCACTCATTATGGAAATATCGAAAGCCCGTATAAAGTTTAAAAAAATGTACGGGTCGTCAACAGTCATTTACAGAATTAAGCCTAATAATCATAACCAAATCGAAAGCTATAGAACTGTGTGAGTCGTCAATAATCGTTCACAAACTCAAACCAAATAAATTACCAAATTGAATTTGTGAAAATCAAAGCGTAATAAGTCGTCATAAATCGTAAAAAACCAAGAGAAATCCAAAACTCGTGCAATAAAGTCATTATAATAGAGCAAACAGAGAGTGTGTAGCGTATCTAACAGCAAGTGAGAGAACATTGGCACGTGAACGAAGGTGGAGAAAGCTGAGCACACCAGGTACTTACGTGAGGGGAAAGGAAGATAAGAGTACTGTTATGGCAGGAGAGGGGAAGGATGAGTTACCGCTTGCAGCGCAGAGTACAGTTCTCGCCACTAAAAAATGCAACATGGCGCACAAAAACCTATTTTTTGTCTATTTCCTTGAAATTTGAAATTTAAAAAAAAATAAAAAATCACGGTTTCCCAAAAACGGGTCGTTATAGACAGGTGGTCGTTATAAAATGGGTTGTTATAAAGAGGTTTTACTGTATTTGTATCCTAATTCTCAGGGTCTGACGTAGGTGGTATTTGGAATACCGATATTCGGGGCCCCGCGTTGTTGCACCGGCGTTTAAATAATAGTTACCGTACCTAGACTGCTGCCCCTGGTGTGGTCCTGTCTCTTCTGCATTTACTCTGGGTGACCATCCATTGTTACAGACTGGTTTTTGTCGACACAACCCCGCGGGGTAGTGCCCGCGGTTCAACAACAGGATGGTCCCCTGTGTCTACCTCAACTAAAACTAAAGGCCACCCATTGAGGGTCTCATCCGTAAAAGAGGCACAGGTGGGATGGTGGTGTCGCTGGTGGGACTCTTCACACCGATTAAAGTCGGGAAAACCCATCTCTCCCAGGCCTCCGCCTGCTCCTCTTTCCTGTGCCCGGCCGCTGCTTCTCGCTCCTGCTGTCTTGCTGTAGGAAGGGGGGGCTTCCCAGCTACCTGGTCGGGCTCGTCTACCTTCTCAGAGCCAAGGTTCGGGACAGATATGATGATGGGGCTCCTGCTACGAGCGACCTTCTGTGTCTCCCGTTGGAGGCGCCTCGCCCGCCGGACAGTTCAAAGCAACCTGGTCCGGAACCTATCTCGGGAGTGTTAGTGAGGCATGGAGGTTGCACATGTGGATGGATGAGAGGGCAACAACTAACCCCACGCCTGCAATAGGGAGCTGCCACACCCCTTTCTGGGATTGCTGGGGTGACAGAGGTATCCAACCACCCTGCACGGGGCCTGCACCACACAAGGCGAATGCAGGACCTGAGCCAACGGCCGCACACCCGGCTAGACGTGCTTCCACGTCCACCGTAGCCTGACAGCGTCCAACCAGGTCCTCCCTGAACTGGGCTAGCCTACCACCTCCGTTTCCCTCTAACTGGGTACCACTCCCTCGTGCAGGACACTCAGGAAGCTCAGGGACCACACCACCCAGGCAAGCGGGTCACTACGCCACACTAGGCAAGAGCAGATCTTCCCACCACACTAGGCAAGTACAGGACCCCCTCCGACCACCGTGCGCCCGGCCAGATGTGCTTCCACGCCCACCGTAGCCCAGCAGCGCCGGCACGAAGTACCTCGAGCTTTGTCCACCAAAGCTTGGCACTCGTCCCCTCCCCACTTACCTCTAGTTGACTCGTTCCCCATTAAATGATGGCAAAAGAAGGGAAACTGGAAGAGGGAAAAGTACCTGGGGATTGTTGGTCTGCTGCTACTGGAATGACATACACCGATCCAGATCACCTCATTTATTCTGACAGTCACGAGTGCCCCCCTCGTTCGACCGCCGAAACTGACGCCTAGCCCTTGACCCAGGACGGGTCCCTAACCCAGAAATTCGCGAGAGCTTCCCTTGATGGCAGACCAAGTCTCCTTATATTCCCATAATGCTAATATTCACTTGACTCCTAGCCCTCCTACAATCCAACAATGTTCCCGAAACGCCTGATGTTAACTATTAGCTAGTCCCAGGAGATGTTACCTCGACCTGGTGGTAGCGAACAAAGTCTCGTGGAGCGGGACCGCTTATATACACGCATAGTAGGGTATGAAGGGGTGAGCACTGGCCATGCCTGCCTGCGTGTGCCGATGCACACGCAGCCATCTCCCATCGCACCCCTCTCCCCAGGCTCGCCGATCCAGCGGCAGAGAGGTGGAAGGACAGCCTTCGGTGCACACGTCCTCGGCCGGCCGCCTGCCTCTACCCCCACGCCCCGCATCCACTCACACTCGAACACGCCGCCACACACATGTTTTAAATACTGTAATGCCGGCATGTGGAAGTAAACCACACGAGTGCCTGGGGGGGGGGAGTTGCCTAAACAAACTCCAACGTTGCACCCTGCCGGTCCGCAACAAAGTTCCTAACACTTTACATTTTTTTTTTGCATTAAATATTTGTTTAAAAATTCAGTTTACTTTATATTGTTACGTTGGTTAATTCTCGTGTTTTAAAATTGATTTTTAGGATGATTTTTTTGTTAAGATATAAAGTCACTCTGATCGAGTTTTAGATTTTCAGTGTAGTTGAGCGACCTTTTGCTTTAATGTTGCCGCATGTGCTAGGTTGAGCAAGGCTTTCTTTAAACGTTTCTGTTTTTTTTTTTTCTTTTGTTTCTTTTCTCTCTGTCGTTATTTTTTTCTCGCTAACGTGTCCTAGCATGATCACTGCCCGTGACAAGCATCTGGCGTAAAAGAGCTGGGGGCGGTAGGGGGAGGGGGGGCTATGTGTGCATCCTTCGCCCCTTTCCTTTCCCTTGCACCGTTTGATATCGCGTCGATAACTTCTGTCTGAGATCCCCCCTCCCCTTCCTCTTACCGGGCAGCTGCGACTACAGTTTTAGTGTGGGACACTAACCGCAATTGGCAAGCCTTGCTGCTGCGGTTGTTAGTCTATTGTTCTGCTTGAGTGGACGTTGCCCCACTTGGTCTGCCATCAGCAGAGTTGTGTCACAATGGAGGTGTGGATTGGTCGGTTAACAGGATATTCGATCCTTGATTGGCGAGTAGGACTCCACGTGGAGTAAGTTTTTGCGGCGAGGGGTGGTTTTAACATGGCGTGAGGAGAAGTGAGAGGGAGAGTTGCTTGCCGACCATGGAAGAAGACAGACGTACGACCCTCAGAGGCGTGTCGCCGAGGACGTCAACATGAAGACATAAGGCTGATGTGGTTAGGTCTTAGACCTTTGTTCATTTTCTTTGCTTGTTGTAACTGAAGTCGTCGTGTTGAGAATTAAATTGAGTCGTGTTTTGATGAATATTTTTTTTATTTATTTACTTAATGAGTAAGACCCTTGTTGTTTCATAAATACATATATTTGTTTTTAGTCTCACGCCGGGTTATCTCATTTCATTATGTATGCTAGCCTATTGTTAAAGCAGCCGAGGACGTTAGGAACTTCCAGGATAGGTCCTAGTGTTTGGTCTATTTAATTTTATTTAATTTTTTTTTTTAAGCATACCACAGAAGCTCATCACAGTTATCTAGATTTTGGTACCGTGTTTTGCCTTTTTTGGCTACAACCCCGGAGAGTTGTTTTTATTTTCTGACTTTGTTTTTATTTGGTCGTAAATTGGGGTCGCAAGCTAACCCCTTAAAGAAAATTTGGTCTTTTTATTTATTTGTTTGCCGATTTTTTTTTTATTTATTTATTTATTTATTTATATATATATATATATATATAGCTCGTGGTGGAGGTGTTTTTAAGAGACGCGGTAGTCATAACTGTTCAAATCACCGTTACAATATGCAATTCTATATTTGATTCAAATTCGTGAATATTTCAACATATTCACTTCAAATTTGCTTCACACTGAAATTTCCATTATCCCACCCTTAAGTACCCAACACAAATGTGCAAAATTTTCCATGGAATTTCAAATTAAATTCTATTTCCTCACTGTGCTCTGATTGACCCGCTTCAAATACACAATATATGCAAACAACAGAAATTTTTATGCCACATTTTCTGCACCAAGTTTGTTATGATATGTAAGCCATGTCAAATGTAAACCAGCCTGTACAAGTTTGCTGCTTTCATAGATTAGCTGCAATGAGAATGTATCAAGCACTCAGGTTCGTGGTAATTAAACTGTATGCACCTATAACAATGTACCAAACATTCTATGGGATGTTATGATGATGCCTTTTAAAAGAATTTCAAAGTATGGTTAGACAAGTGGTGATATTTTGGCAGGCATGATTATTGTATTACCAGGAAACATTGGACATTATGCAAGTAAATATGGTATGTTTATATCTCTCTGCATGCCTAAAAATGAGAATGTGACAAAAATTAGGTCTAGAATAATGCGACACAAAAAGTAAACACAGTGTTTCTTGCTTACCTGTTTAAAAATGGATGGTAAATCACCCCGGAAAGTCCATGTAATAACTGCAAAAAGTTCTCCTGACTGCAGATCTAGGCCAGAATGAACTGTACTCCCATCAACGCCGTGCCCTATAGACAAACATATTATGGTAAATATGGAAAATGCACTACAAGAGAAAAATAATATAATGAAATTATACACAGTAAACAGTGAAGCATCTATAATAGATTTTTACACTTTGCAATAATTTTTATTTACATGTGTTTTAACATTGTTTATTTTCAAAATTGAAACATCCTTTATCATCACAATGACATATCTTCATCAGTGGACTTGATATTATAGAGTTTTACAGTGCTACATTCTTAGTGTAAATAAATCGACACTGCATTACATTTGATATATGTGTATTAACGCGAATTCACTGTACATAATTTGAGTCCTCATATTTAGAACAAAACTAAAAAGAATTAAACTTCCTTTTAAAAACAGAACCTGGTTTTTTATATAAAAAACTTATATAATTATATACATGTGGTTTTTATATAAAAACTATGTGTATGTGTGTGTGTATATATATATATATATATATATATATATATAGAGAGAGAGAGAGAGAGAGAGAGAGAGAGAGAGAGAGGAACCTTTTTACCGTAGAGGCTGACTTGAATGAAACAAAAACATTGAGAATTTAAATGCCACACCAATAAATAGACAGTTCTATCATATACAAAAATCTAATTCTTTACAGCAACGAACAACAAACTTTATTTCTCTCAGTTGCACCTAATAATAATGCATATGGAATTACGTATGGACACTTAACACAAGACGTAAGTTATCAATAAATTGAATGAAATATCTCAAATTTATAAACTGTAATCTTCCTGTAAAATTTGAAACCACCACACCCTCAACCTAATTCCGTACAAATTTTCAGATTTCATATGGAGTGTAAACAGAATTTTAAAAGTTAATTGAGATGCCAAGCAATTTTTCATAAATGTAATATATGTACTATAAGTTTTTATTACTTTTACTACAACTAGATGTTTTCCCTCCTTTTATTTCTCTTTCCCATTTTTTTGCTCCTTTACACTCAAACCACACTAGTATGGTACTCGGTTCATACAGACACTTTGCTCCTACAGACATATTTTCGGAAACTGTAAATATTTTTTAAATAATTGTAAAAAAAACAAAAAAAAAAGGTATGGCCATGTACTAAAATACAGATGCGAGACTGCAGCAACTAAAAACAATACAGGTGCTGTACGGAAAATGATACAGTATGTTGTGTTACACAGTAAAATTATGAGAGACCCTGCGAAAATTTATTAATGTTTACCATCAATCGCACGCCATATGAGAAAGAGTTCACTGAATTCCAATAGCCATTCCACTCACAGTCTTTGTGCGCTGTCTAACGAGACATGCATACGCAGTACAGCAACAAGCAACGGCGCTAGCCAATGGACGGTGCTGGACAAGTTCAGAACACGCGTGATTGTCCGATAACTCTTGGAGTAGGCGAAGTCTTGAAAGGACAAACAAAGAAAGAGATGGCGTTACTGTCGCAGTTCGGTTGCCATTCACGTATGAAATGTAAAAATTATTCTGAGAAATATGGCTTTTCCGTACATTAGCCACGTGTTCCCGATCACATGAGTCAGTAAACGTTAGCCAGCATTGACCAAACTCATTTTTTTAATGTAACTAAGCAATATTGTTTCCGTCAGTTCATGATTTGCACGTAAACAATTTTAAGCCGTTCTGAAACAACTCAAGTTGAAATTTCTAACTAACCTTGTCACTTCATAAAATGTTGTCACGTAGTACGTAGTGCATTTTCTCACATTCTTGCAGTAATCAAATACGGTGCAAATTAAATTTTGCTCCCAAATTATAACGTACATCATAAATATAACAGCAATGTTATAAGAAATATTTAATTACAAAAGACAGCTACAAAATGTGTCAACATATGCGAACAAATCAACATGGCGGTGGCGTGTATCAAAGTTTTTCCATTATGTTCTCGTTTAAACGTCGCTACAACGATGATTACAATATTTTAAATGACGGCTACATGTTATAAAATTATAAATCCTTCATTAATATATTATATATATTTCCTGCTGGAAATGTAAACACGGACCGTGACATATTGTGTGCTGTAGGTTACGTCTACATGAAAAATTATGGTATGTTTTCCATTCGTTTTTGATTACGTAAAATGTTGCTTATGTACAACTCTGGTATAGTTTTGCCAGGAATATATAATATAATAAATAATTAGATTTAAGTCTTACGATTCTATCAGAGATGTATGAATATGACTGCATCACTTGTCAGTTTCTACCCTGGTAGAAAAAAAAGGGGTGGCAGTTTACACAGATAAAATTGGTTGTCTTGGTTTGTACGGACAAATCACTCATACGGGCAAATTATCAGGAACCATAAGTGTTTATAGAATCTGGGTTATAGTTTAATTTCTAGGGATGGGTTGAGTACATATTTTTATTGATTCCAATACTGATTTCAAAATTTAGATTCTCAATTCCGAGCTATTCCAGTTTTCGGTTCCTGGTGATTCTGATCACTTAATTTACCTTGCTTAAAAATTAGATGCTTTACACTATAATATTGGTTTAATAAAGAAAAAATAATTCTTTACTGCTTTTAACATCAGGCATCTACCACAAATAAGATATATATTGACACATGCTTGTAGCGTCTTGAGCTGTGAAGCCGCCACCTCATCCTGCCCGTTCCACATTCCCATACCCATTGTTAAGCCTTTCTACCCTAATTACTTCCGCACACGTCAGTGCACTCTAACCTGATACCAAGTATTTCATTTAAAGTCTACCTAACCCTTCCTTAGTTATCCTTCGTTCACAACAACCCTGGGCAAAGATATGTAACGTAATTTTCCTACGAGGCGTCTTGCCGCCTGTAGACATGCCACCCGCAGAACAGAGACCACAGAGGAGGGAAGGACCACCCCTTCCGCCCGAGCCGTCTCTCATTAGGCAAATGGCCAGCCAATCACCACAGACCGCCCGAGAAGGGTATAAAAAAGGGAGCACGAGCCAACAAAGAGCAGATCGTCTTCGAGTAGCGACCTGTTTGCTACTCTCTCTAAGCAGTACCCCTGCTATCACTGAAAGGTTCAGCTGGGGTAGATTTCTCTACCCTCATCGCAACTTCAAGCTACAGCTCAAGGCCCAGAAGACCAGCGACAGCCAGATCCCTTCGAGAAGCGCCCATGACGACCGTAAGAGCCTTCTATGCCAGCTGTCTAGCTTCGCCAACCAAGAGCCGCTTTCCGAGGCATCGTCACCTGCATCAACGACTCTTCCCACGGAAGCTAGTGCTCTTTGGTTCCTTCCTACTTGCCCTCTAGGCACTTTAGGCACAGGATGTTTCAGTTTTCATTGTTGGCGAATGCCAAAAAACAACGCAGCAACTCCATTCCTTTCTTTTCTTCAGTCGCCATACCTTCCATTGTTGACAAACACATCCGCCTGCAAGACACCTGTGACCCCTGCATCCCATAGCATCACAACGGGAATTTGATATCAGGACGTCATAATCATCCAATGACTGGGAGGAGGCGTATGCCGCGCGCCTTCCAGATTTTGTACATTACGCCCTCTGGAGGTAGCACGACTACACTGTGCTCTTTCCGAGTGGTGTCGGGTTTTGTCTTGACTGGGAGAGGTGAAAAGGCATAGGGACGTGCTGAGGCGCACTTTTAGCGCTCCTCTAGAAGTCTGCCTGCCCAGCGCTAACAAGTCAGGCTATGCTTAAGAGATCGGGTAGGAAGTTAAGGCCCGACAGGAGTTAGCCAAGTTGGTACAGAAGGCACTGGAGGTTAGGGATCCTGACACCGGGGTGTATTGGATTCAGAGGGAGGTATCCGCTGCCGCTCGACGAGGCACACCACTCAACAGCCATGCCATTGTCCGGCTGGCATTACAGTCACCTAGTGGATCAGCATTCCTTAGCGCACTCCACTCCTCAACACCAGTTTCCGTCTCAACCACATCCTCGCCCTGTGGACCCCCATTCGACACAACTCCTAACCTCTGCAATTCCGTGCTATTCTGTCCGGGGAATCAGCACCTCACTGTTGCCACTTCCTACCTTCCACCTTCGGCTACACCTACTGTGGAAGCGCAACCCCCACTGCAGCGCTAGTTTCCCTCGTTGTAATAGCCTTTACAAAATGGGGAGAGTCCGACGAGGAAGACGGTGGTCGCCGCTTCGGGAGTGTATCCTGGGAGTGGAGCACGCTGCCGCCTAGCCGTTGCATCCTCGCCAACAGACTACCCGTTCCCCACCAGACGCGTATGGGCTTTCACCACCAAGCACTGCGTCAGTATGCTAGGTATAAAGAGGTTGGTTATTTATAATTTCACATAAAGCAATGAAACACAAATTTGAGCAAAGGAAAAACAGCATACACATGAAGCTTGTCTACTAGTACTGGTCTGTGCAGAAAAAGGCATAACTGGAAGTGAAGAAGCATCTTTACATGAGGTTCCTATGCAAGAAGTTAAGAAGCTTGCACCACCACAATTCAAAATGGGTTCAAAGGTGGCAGTAGTTTCATGTGTGGCACCTTTCGACTTTGTATTTATTAGGAAGAGTGCTGTAAACGAAAGATTGTTTTTCTGCAAACACTCTGTTTTACCTGGTAAAAATGTGTGCTGGGATTTCAATGCATTATAAATTGATTGTGGATTTTGAAGCGCCGGCCCATGAAATTTGTGCACTATAATGATTGCAAACCGCATATTTGTCATTTCCACTATCAATATGAAAATGTTCCCACACTTTAGACATTTTAGGACAATTTCAGACAAAATGCCACATAACTTGAAACGACAGTTGGTGAATATTCAATTTACTACAGCAGAACCCCGATTTAACAAAATGCCATGGGACTCGAAAATGTTTACTCTAAACTGTTGTTTCATTAAATCCAACTCACACCCTCCCCCTCCTGCAAAAAGTTAAATCGTCAGGCTTGTTTCGTCGAAATTTAAGATAATTTTAAAAAAGTATACATATTGGCTCAAAACAATAATAAAACACATTTACTGCAATAGGTGGGCCACAGCTGTGAAAAGAAAAAAAAAATCTGCGAAAAAACTTTCAGTCTCGGCGAGCATGCGGCACATGGTGAGTTAGGCCGTCCTTGAGCATGCCATTAACACATGAGAAGTGATGACTAACACAGCCGAGCCGTCAATATTTCCGTCTCTCCAGCCCGCTCCAACAACAAAATTAAGGAAAATCCCATAAAAAAGTAAAAAAAAATTTTTTTTAATGAAAACTGAAATAAAATTTTGTGTGACAACGGTAAAATAATAAAATTAATATGCGCGGCGGCAGCGGTCACTGTAGCTTGTATGCAGCTGCGCTCGTGAAACAAACTTGTGTGGATCTGCTCACTTAAAAATGTTTTGCACTCTAGCTTTTTTTTAGCATCGAGAAAGAAATTATTTACGTTTACGTTAATAAATTCTTTATAAAAAGTCTGCATAAATAATATTACATGTTTTTTTTATAAACTCGCATGTTTTATCACGGGATGCAAGCGTAAATAATCACGCTGCACACCACTGCATTCTATCTGTAATAGAATTAATCCATACGCGAACCACTATGTGTGAATTAGTTATTGTGCTGTCCACTGCCGCGCTGTGGGGACACGATACCTACATGCTCGTTCGCTCGCCAGCTGCCAGGATGAAGATCTATGTGCGCGCTTGTTATGCATCACGGCGTTGCACGCTCTACCAAGACTTCGCGGGCACATTTCAAAATTGCTCCCGCAGCCAAAGTTTTCAACGAATTTTAATGCATTTTTTTTTTTTTTTTGTTTCCTGACTGATGTTTAAAGTTTTTCTATGAAGAAGTAAGTATATACGGCAGTCTGTGCTAGTATTTTTAAAGAACTTAACTTACAATTAATATTTGATTTTATCAAAGTCAGTTAGTTATTTAATACATTTTTTTGTAATTTTTTGAAAGTTCCTAAAAATCCTTTTATTCAATCGCTGTTTTCGTTGTTTCTAAGTTCGTTAAATAAGGGCTCTACTGTACTTACTAATCTTTCACTAGAAAAACACCATGAAAATATGTGCCTTAATGGAACAACAGGGTTGGGTTATGTCTTCCTTTGCAAAGTATAAATAAACACAAAAATTTGGTGACAACCAGTGTTGCCAACTACAGATATGGAAACGTTAACATAAAATCCGCAGAATTCCCGCCGAACACAGAAACTAATCATTTATAAATGTCGATATATTTGATACATTAGTTAAAAATATTGAAGTATAATGTAACAGTGTTGTTTTTATTTTATATTACTTCACTTCCTAGTTACATGCTATTCACTTCAGATTTCAACTTTGGCACATGAAAGATTTCTGGAACCAAATTACGTTATATGGCCATTACACGTTTTGTGGAGGTCATCATCCTGGAAGAGAACCAAACACTACCAAAATGGCGACGCGTGAAAGATATTCTCATTACATAGCGGTCACATTTTCACACAAAAACCGGGCTTTCTTTTTTAACTGCAGATAAAATTAAACTGTGTTTTTACTATTTAATTTTCGCCTGATATATAAGCTAGGAACACCTTTCTCCTTTGACCGTACAATTTTAATTAGATGTTGTACATACCCGGTAAAATTATTTTGTTTACAGTATTTACAGTATTATAAAAAGTAAACCTAATAGATATTAAATAATCATTTGACATGCATATGGCAGACCAGTGATTGCATTAAAATATATAAAAAAAGAAGAGCCGAAAATGAAATTATTGTACTTGGTTGAATTAACCGATACCTAGGGACATGAACTTTTCGGTGTGTCAAATATGTGGAAAGCGGTATAAACTTGTTTGGCCGATATTTGCAATACCGTAGCCCTCTAAAACCGCTTTAAATTCTACCCTTTCTCGCCCTCTCAAGAGTAACATCTGTCTCACTCACAATTGAATATCCCTGAAGTAGCGACAGACAAATCTTCTTTAACAATTGACAGTTTATTGATTAGTGTGTGACAGGTTGCATATTTAGATGCTTCCAAATGCTCTGTCAACTGAATCAGACTGTTTAAGTGTTCTTTCACAAAAGTGGCTAGCACTTCAATTTTCTTCGCATCCAAGTGCGACAAGGAATTGAAATACTCAATTCCAGCATTTGGAACATCGCGTATATCTTCAGTAGCAAAAAATTCAATCAGATCTGAAATATACTCAAATGTGTAAATGACGGACTGAAACCAACTGTTCCAACGAGTTAGAACATGCAGGAGAAACTGACTGAAGTTTTTCTCTACATTTGGATATTTATCCATCAAAAAGTTTGTGTACATGCGTTTCTGTTTACATGAGTTGAGGAATGCTGACTTGATCTTGCTTATCGCAGTATTCACTTCTGTAATAACTTTTAGACAGATGCTGCGAACAATGTTCAGCTTATGTGCCCAGCACTGAATATGCAGCAGCTGGTCACCTAGCACTACCTGTAAAGAAGCACTGCACTTTGTCACGTAGCGAGCGATGTCACTTACAAATGCCACCACCGAGTCATAATTAATGTTGTATTCCTTCTTGGAGTCTAACACTGCTCTGGCACAAGTTGTGGCATTCGCTTGCTCCAGAAAATGCACTCCTGCCACAAATATCTTTTGTGCGTCTCTTGGCTCTAAGAGACGGAAAAAGACAACAAACACATACTTCCCTCTTCTATCTGTTGTTTCGTCAGGTAGAATACAGACAGGTTTTCCACAAACTTCTTGTCTGACACTAGCAGCTCTATCCTCTTTTAGTAGAGGAACATATTTTTCCCTTAAAATTTTTACGGAGGACAGATCTCCAGAACCTGACGAAAATAAACGAGAATGTTTTCGGAGTAAAATCAATTAACACAAAAGAAACATTAATGATAAAAGTATGTAACTTCTGAGATTATTGATGTAGGCCTAAATACAAACTTCAATGTATTTTTTCATCCAGCCTAAAATGTTAGGGTCCTGTAGTTTTTGAAGTGGAATGTTTGCGTTGACAAACTCTTCAAAGGTTTCCACAGCAAAACGATCAGCTTCAGTTTTCCTAATTTTTGCTGTCTGTGCACAGGCACCAATAGTCTGCTGGAGTGTTACAGTAGACGTGCAGGTGGTTGCCTTTTTGTGCTTTTCAGTATTTACATGTTTTAAGATTGAATCTCTATGATCCCAACTGACCCGGCAATTGCAAAACTTGCAGAATAGGACTGTCTTATCTGTGGAGTAAAGACCACTGGAAGAGAATTCTTTTGCCCTGTCCAGAGCAGTTATGTCATGTTTTGGCATCACAAAGCAGTTAAAACCACAATTTCCCATAAAATAAAATAGATTAGAAACAGTAAACACGTATCACCACAATATTTGTTTAGCTACCTCCCGTGTTTTCACACATTTATTTATTTATGTGCGCATGAGCAATAACCTCACAAGTCGGAGGGAAAAAAATTTCTTTAGCCACGTCTCTCAACGAAAAAATGCAAAAGTTGAAAGTAGCCTCAAATATTTTAAAAAATAGGAAAATTATGTTTAAAAATAATTTTAATGTCCGTTAACAGTACATCAATATGTTTCTATACAGTTAAAAACGTCAAATCTTTCGAACTGCTTCGTTTTCTATCGAGAGAACACGAATAGATTGTTCTAGGCGTTCGACCCTTCCTTACTCTACTACATTGGCAACGTGTATGTGTTGCGCAGTTGATCAATTGTTTTGCCATTATTTGTTAAATTTTATGTTGTGTTGTTAAAGTGAATCTAATATTAATTTTTGGAATTTTTAATTGCAAAATTAGAACTGAAATATTGCTGTCCGTCAGAACTGTCTTAACAAGATCTTGGCAAGGATGGATGTAGAAAATAAATTTGTTTCCTGAGTCTATTGTGGCGGTGCGTAGAACAACAACATTATTTTATCATAAGTGTTTTTGCTGGTTTTATTTTGTTTTCAACACACGGGTGTCATAACTGTGTAAAAATATTAACATTTTTGCATTATAGTGCTCTTTTTAAGTTTCAAGTACCGCGATAACCAAATTCGCGACGAAACGAAAAACTGCAAAATTCACGTTTTTGCATGAATATGGCTAAATTCACGATGACAACGGTGATTCACGATTGCGAAATGTTCATGTCCCTACCGATACCTAACCTGCCTTGCTTTTTGTTGGTACTCGATACTGAGTACCCATATTTTCAAAGAATCTGTGGTACCGAGGAATCGAAGAATCAAATTGACCCATCCCTAGTAATTTCATAAAATTTTTTTAACACTACTCAGTATCAATAGGGGTAAGCTAGGGGTCAATTTTTTAACTTCATCTATTGAAAAAATTGTTGCTTGTGACAGTATTTCAAGAGCAACAGCAATACAGATAGTCACGCGTGACAGTTTTGTAATATTCTCTAACACCTCTCTTTACCATAATCCCAATATTTCGGCAACTCTGTACGCTGTGATGTAAAAACACTTCACACATCTTACTCACTTATATATTCTCAGTTTTCACTGCATGTTTTAAATTAAATATATATTATCCTTCCCAGCCACATTTCAATCGGATTTGTTGGCCAATGAAGACTGCTATAGAATGCTACTTAAAAATGTTAGCCATTTTTCTTCAACTTATATACACTGCGACCCAATCTTTAGTTAAAGAGAGTCATAAGACTTTTAAGTCAATGTCTACGCCATTTTTAATTAGCTGCAGAATACAAGTTCACATTGTAAAGATAGTTACCCAGTAACTGTCTTTATATAAAGATCTTGTAAGGGACTAAAATATTTACAGAACAGGCCCCTGGTACTTAACTTTTACTGGAATTACATCCTCTGAAAAATTTATTTTAAAAATTTTCAATGTATTCCAGTTGATACAGCTGCACAGAATACAGGAAGGGGAATTGTGATGAAATTGACTATGTTCATTACACACTATTGTTTCTTTGTTCATTGTACTTCACAGATACAGCTTGCCATCCTGTAAAGAACTTACTACAGTTCAATGGGAAAATCTCAATCTATAAAACTACGTATTTCAAACAGGACAGCAAAAAATTTATCAAACATACAAAAGAGCAAGCAACAAAAAACTGTAAAACTACTTTTTCTTTGCCCTGATGAAAGATCATTCAACCGAAAATTTGCAATGTTTATTTGGTGCCTTTTAGTGTTTTTAGTTGCCTAAACATGTGGCGTTAAGGATCCATGTTTTTGTTTCCGGTGCCTTACTGTTTTGTTTGTCAGTGAACACTAATTTTGACTGTTTGGTTCACTTGGTGACCTTTGTATTTTGTTTGCATCATTTAACGTGACGCAGTGTCCGGTTAGAGTGAGGTAGAAACGGAGCTGCGTCGGAATTCTCTGGGCGCCACACGGTTAAGCGTGTAGCCGGGAACACGAGGCTCGAGGGGTCGTGGTCTGTTCGTGCCGGCGTGCTCCTTTCTCACCTGGCGAATCGAAACAGCTGCGGATCGGAAAAAGCAGGGAGGATCTGGAGAAAACTACACCTTACATGGACACTTATGGGGTGGTCCACACCCCCATACCCTAGGGCCTTAAGCGAGCCAGTTCCAATGGCGAAACAAAGTAAAACACTGGTCCGGATAGTTGTACACGCGCGTTAAGTTTCTCGCTGGACGAATCAGAGTCACGAAGTCTCTCTTGTTCCGTCCGTCACGGCCGCAGCTTCCAGACTGCCTTTTTCATGCGTTGATAGAGGGAGGGGGCAGCGAAGTCATCTGGACTGCACTGGCAGATGGCCGTGCGGCGGCCGGGATGGCAGGTGTCGCACGTCTGTGTCAAGTTCACACACGCCCTGCCGCCGTTACTCATCCGCCACACACACTCAAGTACCGCACATCTGCCATTACCAACCAGCACACACCTGCCACTGACACACTCTGCGAACACATGCCGTGACCAGGCGCAACTCCACCTGGCCTGTGGCCTGGTACGACGACAAACGTCTTTCTGTTTTGCCCTGCAGTTTCTATTTCCCCACAGCGATGCTTAGTTAAGCATTTTATAACCTCTCATCAATTTATAAAAACAAAAAGTTTGAGTTAATTTTTGTGAATGGCACTATCAACAAATTTTAATACAGTAGAGCCCCAATTTAACGAACTTTGGAATAAAAAAACAGCTACTTAACAAAAGGATTTTTAGGAACCTTCCAAAATAATAAAAAAAAAATTATTAAAAAATTTAGTAACCTTGATAAAATGGAATATAAATTGTAATATAAGTATATTAAAAATACTACCACTGGCCGCAATATACACTTATTTCTCTGTAGATAAGCTTAAACCATCCGTCGAGAAACAAGAAATTAATTGTTAAAATTTGTTGAAAAGTTTGGCCGCTGGAGTACCTTTCAGATAAACACAGGTGACCAACCGAGCAGCGCTGCTGTGTTGCGTAACAAGTGGCATGCATGCACCTAGATCCTCATCTGAGCAGCTGGGGAGTGAACGAGCATCTAGGTACCTGGTCACCACAGCGTGGCGGTGGACAGCACAAGAACTAATTCACAGATAGTGCTTCGCATCTTCGTTAGAATGCGCTGCAGTGCAGCGTGCTCTGTTGATTAATTACTAATAGAATACAGTGGTCTACAGCGTGATTACTTTCTGTCGTGTCCCGTAATAAAACCAGTGTGTTTATAAAAAAAATATGTAATAATATTATTTACACAACATTTTTACAATAAATTTACTACAGTAAATGTAAATAATTTGTTTCTCCAATCCTAAAAAACACTCTAGTGCAAAGTATTTTTAGCGAGCAGTAACCAAAAAGTTTGTTTTTGTATGAGCGCTGCTGCCTACAAGCTACAATGGCTGCACCGCATGTACTTTATTATTATTTTACTGTTATCTCGCAAACTTTTAATTCCGTTTTCATTGCAATTTTTTTAATACATTTATCGTGGGAATTCCCCGAATTTGGTTGGTGGAGCAGGCGGGAGAGAGACGGAAAGATTGATGGCTCCGCGGTGTTAAGTCATCACTTCTCACGTGTTCATGGCGGGTGGGTAGCGTAACTCACCATGCGCACGCTCGCCAAGCATTCCACTGTAAGTTATTAAAAGTTTTTTTGCAAATTTTTTTCTTTCACAGCTGTGGCTTACTGTGTTTTATTATTGTTTTGAGATAACAAACGTTTTTATAATTACTTTAAATTCCAACAAAACATGCCAAGGATTTAACTTTTTCTTTTAGAAAAAAAAAAGTGGTGGGGGATGAAAAATTACTAAGTCGGATTTAACGAAACATCGATTTAGAGTAAACATTTTCGGGTCCCGTGGCATTTCGTTAAAACAGGCTTCTACTGTATGTACTTTATTATCAACAGTTAAACCTCTTTATGCACTTCTCAAGTGATCAGGAAAGCATTACGTAAACACAGGAAATTGTAAAACAAGGAAAATGTGTGACATACAAGTATTAAACAGGCTCAAATAAAATATATGATAAAAATACTAAGTTTCAATCATGAGGCACAAGGAAAATTATCTTTACAGTGCAGTAGAATCCCGTCATAGCAAACACGGAAATAGCGAAAACACGGTTATAGCGAAGTCTTTTTGAGGAACCGTCTAAAAATTGCAAAAAAATACCAAGACAAATGTGAGTTTTATGAGTAGAAACATGTATGGCGAGTCGTGTGAAGGAGGCTTGCAGCGAGATTTGTGACCATGTGAAGCAGGCTTGCGAGGATGTACGTGACCTTGTGAAGTGAGTAGGTATTCGTTAGCCGGATGCAACCCTCGCACCGCCACAACTCCCCCAACCTAGTCAGTCTGCTGGCACTGTCAGGTGAGTCATGCTTCTGCCTGGACACCTCGGTTACCTCTCCAAACACAGCGCGCGTTGTTTTAAAAATAGAATTACGTCCTTTATTTCTTCCAACCCTTTACGACACAGGTGACTGTTGGCTATGTTTCCGTAGTTAATCATTGTGCTTTCAACTGAGTTTAGTTTCAAATACAGCTTGCGTTTCTGATTTTAATTATTGATTACGAGTTTGGATTTTGATATACATGCAGTCGAGCCACGCAACAACGCCACCGGCTACTACAACAACGCAACTACGACAGTATTCTCAATGCCCGCCAAAAAAATTTTTTTTAAAAATTATTTTGAAGGAATAAAATGGCAAAAGTTAACATCGTGAGCAGGATAGATTATTTAAAATTCATTTATTAGAATTCAGCTATAATTAGAGGCCTGGAATTTTCAGAAATGTGAAGGAACGGAGATAAAATGAGGTTATTGTGGGGAAGGGGAGGTAAAGAGGAGAAGGCTCCGATGCCAGACACACTGTTGTCAGGCGCTCCCAAAAAGTTTCCGCTCAGCTCAGATGACGACACTGCTATTTGGAACAAGAACTGCGTGTTCTGACTGAATAACGGCGGATATATGATGTTTCTTCACTAAGAATCATTGCCGCCGGCTGTGCTATATCTGAGTCACACACACACCACGCATACAGAAGAAATGCCTCTGGGAGATACGATAGCGCTGTCTCTTTCCCTCGCACACGCACACACACAACTACTCGTGCTTATCTCTGCTTAGCTTGCTACATCTAATATTTACTCCGTAGCTTTTTGAGATAAGCAGCAAGGACTGCGGATGAGAGGACGCATTGGCGTTACCGTCTCCTGTCAATGCATTTGCTGTTCTGATTCACTTTCATGCTCACACAGTCGGCCGTACGTGTTTTTGTCTTTTAGTTTAGTGGCAATTTCAACATTTACTGTACACTAATTATAAATTATAATTCAACACACTAAACGTTTCATAAACTTGAGCGAGAAGCAATAAATCCTTGCGGGCTGGCCGTTGTATTGTTAAAGTATCGTACACACCGTCAGGAACAATGTAGGAACAAGAGTAAATCACATTATTTTTTGTCTTGGAACGAATCTGTTTAGTAACGGGTGGTGGGCCGTGTGTGAAAACGAGCATGTCTAGCTTTAGCATTGCTTTTCAACGAACTGTCTATCTCGATTTGGTAGCGCTCACGTATGTCAGACATGTTTTCTGTTGGCACACTGCCGGAATAAAATCACAAACTTGTGACCTTGCTCAATGTCAGTGCGTACACGTGCGCCCACATCTGTTATTACTAATTGGCTTTGAACTTAACTTCGTGCCACCTCTAAACACAGTTTACTACTAGTGCGCGAAAATAAAGCAACTACCAATGTTGGTGTCGCTTATTTTTGCTGGCAAATAACACTACAATTGCCTGCCCAACGGACAAGTGAACAATTACATTCATCCATCCAAGCTGACTTTTATGTGTCTCGGGCATGCGAACAAATTATTCTACGCATGCCAAAGTGTGAAAGGGCACACAGAATTATTATCAGAGCATTCGAGCAAAAATAAATAAATATATAAATAAATAAACTGCTACACTCGTCAAACTGATTACATTGGTCTGCAGCAGCCGGCAGTGTAATCATGTAATCATGTTGACTGCGTGCGCGTGCACTTTTGCTGCACGAGCGAGACACCACTGAGGCGGCCCAGCGATAGATAACCATACTTACATGACGCGGCGGAGATTTTGGCCCGTTTTGACTTAGCGAATAGTCGCACCCATAATTGTTTGGTATCATTGTAACCAGCGCATACTTACCTGTTAAAATAAACCTATACTTCCTTAAAATATCGTACTACTTTGTAATTAAATAAGATTAAAGACAGTTTTATTGCAATGTTTGGGTTTAGGGGTCAGAATCTGCCAAATTCGGCTATAGCGAAGACACTGCTACAGCGAAGTTCGAACACAGAACCGTGACATTTCGCTATAACGAGACTCTACTGTATTTTAAAAATTTACTCTAACATATAGAAATTTAAAGTTGAAAATCAGCACATGACTTTGACGCATCACCATTGCATCTTTAATATATTGGTAAGCTTGCCCCCCAGTTCTGTAGAGTAGGCCTACACTTGTTTATTTTCCATCCCTTCAGGGCTAGTATCAAGCAGTAGAAACCAGTGTTGCTGATAAGGATGTCATCTGTAATGATTTATGATGTATATATGTAAATGTCTTATCTTGTGAGATAAACAAATATGTATGCAGCAAGTAGATACAGCCACACTAACTCTATTAATAATCACTGCCCAGGACTTGCAAATTAGGGTGTCTGCCACTGTCTTTTCAATATAAATATTGTGAACTTATGTATTTAAAACGTCCAGTATAAGTTTATTGTACTTTGTATATTTTGTTTCTTTAATTTTCCAGCCACATGGTGTAAAAAGGGTAAACTGGATAAATGTGATTTTGCCGAGAAATTGTGAGTGTCAGGTAGGGGTGTGCGAACAATGATTTTACTGTTTCGAATAGTTTTCGAACAAATATTAATTTTTTCGAATAACTTTCGAATAGTGTTTCTTTAAATTAGTTATATATTTGCCAGTATATACTTTTGTGTTTTTTACGGAGATATAGAAATCCGCTTTGTTTTATTAATAAAAGCACCAAAATTTAGCAGTTTTTACTTGATAACCTTGAAGATACTTAAAACATGTTAGTTTTTTAACTTTGTACCTGTTCTTACAGCAATATTCTGCATTTTCTTCTTAGTTTTCTTCTCTTATTATGTTTGTGAGACAAAACAAAATATTTTTGTACATAAGTGCTTACTGCCTACATGTATAAAGATAAAAAAGGACTTTTCTGTATTATTTTCAGAAGAATCTTTAATAGGCCTACAGAAAATTGAAAGCTAAATAAATTTGTCGTAAAATATTACAATACTATGAAAAATTAGATTTTGTGTGCAGGAAACAATGTAATGCCAATGTTTAGAGAGACTGATCACTCTTCAAACTAATTTTGGTTAAATAACAAACTTCCTACATGATTCATATAAAGAAACATTTGTAGAGTAGTTTTATAGAAATTTTGAATGTTCTCAATCAGCTTATTATATCAGCAAAGACAAGTATAGGCAAATAAAAAATGATTGCCCACAGGACATTCGCATTAACCATTTCATTCAGGCCTTGCTTACTTACAAAAGTGTTTACAATATAACAATATTAGTGGTGCATAAAGTTCTAACATGAACCGTCGTAATTTCATCCCAACGAATACCTTGAATTCACACTTTGGTCATGTTAAATTTGGAATTGCAGACCACAACAAAAGCTGAAAATGATGTTTCCCCACGTTTTGACCATTTTGATTTGTGTTCCCACTCTTTGCGACATTGGTAAGAATCTACAATTAATTAATGAAAATAATAATTATTAACTTCCCCGCAGCAAACATTTTTTGTAAATAAATAGCGTCAAAAGTAAACAAACAGCATTAAACAACTTTTCATAGATGTATGCACGGTAACTGCGTAGACGTTGAACTTTCGCTTGCTGCCGCGATCTAAACCATGGTAGTTATCTTATACCACTACCACCATCTTGTATATATTGAGATGTTTCCGTTAACGCGTATTGCAATGCTTAAAGTGCCAAGTACATATCTGCGCGAGTATATCTACGTTCACGAATGTGACGTCACATGTAAATACGTAAATAATTATGTTGTAAATATCCACGAATGTAAATTCTTTTCCTTATATTTATTTTAACCTTTAAATATTTGCGAAAACTGTAAAATCCATAAATTATATTATGCTTGTAAGTAGAAAATAGTCATTATAACCTCAAATTATTATGAGAAATTGTTTAAAATACACTATTCGAAATTGTTTCTATACTTTGAAATTTGGGAATCTGGTATTCGTTTTTTGAATTTGAATAATACAAATTTACTTTTCCAAAAATATTCTAAATTTTGAATATTCGCACACCGCTAGTGTCGGGGTGGCCCACCTGCTATCAGCAGTCTCTACCTCTCCTCCCCCTCTGGCCATATCGACGCCCACTAATGGCTAATGGAACTTAATCCCCAAGATGGGGTATAAAAGGGCGAGCTATTGCCAGTAGCATCACCAATCTAGGGCTTTTCCCAGCAAGCCTAGGCTCCTCTCATTTGCCTTAGGGTTGTGGTCTGAATAGCTACCAAAGGCTACCAGCCTGTCCTTAAACTAGTGTTATGATCTGTATAACCACTGAAGCCAGACAGTCTATCCTCAGGTTTGTGGTCTGAATAGCCACCGAAGCCCACCCCTCCTACCTATAACTTACCTCTCGCCAAGAGAACAGGAGACCGAGGCACCCACCAGGACTGCGTGCATAGTTTCTGAACACACCCAATAGCAGTAATTTCAGCCATCACACGGCGCACTTTTCCGGAAGTAGGAACCGGAAGCGGGAAAGACGCGGCTCCCTGAATTAACATAGCAGTAACCACGTGTACATAACTCAGTCTTGTTGTAACTATAAGTGATGTGGTAAAGATACACCGTTTGTAAATTAGTGACTTGTATGTTTGAATCAGTGACATGTAAACTTGCAAACCAGTAATTTGTATAATTTTGTAGAGCAATAGATTCAGTGAATATAATTTCTGAGAATATTATTGAGCACGTGTGATGAGACCTATTCAGAACTGCACATTTAAGAGGAAAAATTTGATCTTGACGAATGTAAGCAAAAGGCTGCTTGAGAACACCGCCAAATATGCACAACTGTATCAGTGGGACACGTAGTCATCCCTCCACCAGTAAAAGAGTCAGGAACAGATCTGAGCTTAGCTTCCTTGGGCCAATCCTACAGAGCGTATCAGCAAACCAGAGCAACAAGCGCCCTTACTCTCAATTTAGGTTCAGCCAGGTACTGAGGCATATTTGATGGCCAGTATCACTGCTTATCAGTTCACTCAAGTCACCTGAGACAACTGTGTTATTACAACAGAGGGTACGCCAATTAATTAACAAGGCAAGGTCAGAGCCTCAGTCTCCGCCTCAACCACCTAAGAGAGAAAGGAGAAACTTCTACGCCAACTACTCTAACTAAGATGAGTGGTTTTAAGACTACCCTAAAATTTTGAAGAAGTGTTCGCTACCCTCTTTCATACTACCAATAGGAAGAAGCTCGTTGTTTACCCTTCACCTGAGACACCACTCTCTTGGGCACAAAGCTATCACCAACCACAGAGGATCCCAGCTAATGTTCAAACTAGCCAAGTGTTATGCCCCGTGATAAATGTGCTACATCTTGAATGAGGCAAGCAATAAGGTAGTAAGGTAGAAGTGTTAGTAGCGAAAGTGATGCAACAAATTCAATAAAAGTCTATTTAACCATGTCCCAATACACTGTGACACATCTCACTGCTTGGGCCGTTGAGGTTATGTCACGTGAAGTGCGCCGGATAGCTCAGTTTGTTTAGTTAAATGTAGATTAGTTTTCATACTCCCATCAGTCAGGTTTTAACTTGAAGTGAGAAACTCAGATTCGTTAATAGTTACATTTATTTTAACAAATGAATTACAGTTCACAACATACGGTACCATTCAGTTTTTGCACTTTGTCATAAATTTAATCAACCTTTCGAGCGTCGCATAGCTACTGTTATATTTCCACCCGACTTGTATGGTTTAGGTTAGGGATATTGACAAAGAAAAAAGAAGAAGAAAAAATTATATGTATATAGTATAACACTCAAGCTATTGTTTCTATCCCCATGACACCCATCACCTCAATAATTCATTGTAATAAGAAAAAAGTATATGTCCATTATCTTAGTCACGCCAACGCAGTCTAGGTTTTCTCCCCCTTCTGACCCACACATGTCCTTCCTCTCGCGCCATTCCAGCATGACTGTTACATGACTCTTACTACATGACTAAACACGGGCCACCGCCCGGCACGAACTGTCCAACTTCAGTAAAATCTCATTACAACGAACATGAAAAAACTAGAAAATTACGTTCTTTATACTGAAACTTCTTTAAACTGAACACATTTTACATTGCTTTAATTTCAGAGGGGTATTTTAATTTATACTTTAAACTGAGAAATTTTTTATACTGAAGTTCTTTATAATGAAATTTCACTGTACTGCCGCACGACTGATTAATTCTTGGATGGTCATGGTAGCCAAGACATCGCTCGGGGGAGTGATACAACAGAATGCCAGAATTTACTTAACAAAATGGCAAAATTATACTGAATTATATAACAAAGGATTCCAAAATTTGAGTTTATAGTTTTTACATCAAATAATATTCTTTAACAACACAAATATAATAATTGGGGACAAAAAGTGCACAACAGTGGAACTACTTTCGTGGCGCAATACCCTAAGCAACCCCCCCGAGATGGCTGACCAACGTGCGTCAATAACATACGTCATGAAGAAATTCTATGAAGCAAGCGATCAACCACAACATCGGGGCCAGAAATCCTACAACCAGGAGAAGCTTGCAACACAAGAAGTTAGTCACTTCACCAGAAAACATTTAACAGAATACTAAAATTGCCAAAACTCAAAAATTAAGAAAAATACAAAAAAGTTACATCAACAAAGTAATTAAAGTTTTACTGTGGTCAGTTTGAAACCAAACAAGCCAGGAAAATAAACAAATGACTCTACTTTAAAATTCCCAACTGTATTTTATAATAAAATTTTGAAAAGATGAATTTAAATTTACATGTCCCCAATTACAAAGTTATCATCCCGAACACATGACGAATCAATACTGAATAGGCATAAAGCCTGTTATTAAAGACTTAAATTTAATTTAGAAAAAAAAATTTATATAGGTTTAAATAATGTGGGGAAGTGGCTGGGCACTTCACAACACACACATACCACAGGGTATTCTGTCTCCCAGCATAAATGAATAAAAGATCGGTCGCACTCACTATACCATGGTTCAGAATTATGTGTTCCCCTCTACAGCATTAAAATGGAACTCTCCTGTAGCAATCATGACAGAAAGTATTTTATTATTAGTTTTTACATTTGAGCCATATTGTTATTGCAGAAAACTTTGTACAATAATATTAAATAAATATTTATCATGTAAAAAGTATTGTACACTAAAATAACTGATGTCACTATGCATTCTGACATGACACAGCAAAATAAAAAACAAAAAGCAGAACTGAACAAAGAAAATAATCCCACTACTACAAACACAAACCAAACGGAGAAGTGTCCTACCTAGACATTTTCCTCTGTGTACCTCTCTCTCATTGTGGTTGTTGAATTTGATCACTTGAGGACTAACATGATCACAGGAACTTTCGCTGCTCTCGGAGACAGTTTGACTTCTAACAAACCATTTAAAAAAATCATTCTAAACAAAATACAACTAAGCACTGACACTAAAATAAATTATTACTGAGAATTTTAAATCTTAATAAAAAGCCTAAAATGTACTACAAAATGGTACACAACGTTATCAATTGAATAATAGGTAGAACCACAATTTTATGGCAAAAATATTTTTGCACCTATTTCTTTCAATGGATGCCTTATATGTACATCTGCACTTCTGCTTCATATTCAGTTATTGGAGGTTTTAACTCTCACTTGTCTTGGGGTTTTACTGAAAAATTACAGACGTTACGTCACAATAATTGTCGCAATTATTGCCTTATTCATATTGGTGCAATCAAATAAGAGATATGCCTGAGTAACTACATGCTACCAATAACCATGAAGCAAAGCTGTCAACGTGCACGTAATATATTAAAACAAAATTATGCATAAATCTTTTTGAGAAAAATTGTGGCTCTATTAATAGGTATTTTGATGTGCACAAACCAACCCAAACCTACAACAATCCATAGTTTGGAGCTTTTCACAATACACAGTAAAACTGGCTGTGTAAGTAGCAGTTGAAGTCCGTGCACTTAGCATAGAACAGGAACAAGGTATTTACAATTTTGAAGTCCGTTTACTGTATTACCTCGCCTTACCCCCCTCCCTCCCCAACAGAAGTCTGAAATAACATCTCCTCATAGTTGCCACCGTTTAACTCAGGTGTTTTGCTGCAGGTTTCACTAAATTTATTTTGGGTTCTATGTGAATTATTTTAAAACTATAACTTAAATAACTACATATGTGCAATTCTATAAATTACCATAAACAACACACCACATCTACAAAATAAGATTGCCTAAAGACTAAGTTTACTGTTAGCCCAGATACCGGATAACTAGGGCTAGGAAAAATTTGCAGGTTAATGACCTTCATGCTAGAATCCAATGTCCTATGCATACTTAAGAGAGAGCCCTAGAAAATATTATTTTAGAATTTCATAATGAGACTTTGACAACAATTTCATGCTGTAATGTATATTGTATCTGCGAAATTTTAAGAATTTCCGCCTGTAATTAACTCAAATAATTAACATTTTGTTTCATAATTACATGTCAATTTTTTAGCCCTTTCTTGTAAAGATAGAAACTCGACACTTGCACTACATATGAAAATAACCTTATTCTGTGCTTTAGCAAAGTTACATCGCGGCACATGTCATAGTTTCTTAATAATTAATTAAAATGTGAACATATGGAAAACAAGGACTCTGCTTGTGATGCAGTGTTCCCGAAAAATGCCTACTACGACACTCCCGTTAAAGATATCAAAACACATTTGTGATATGTCACAGGAAAATTATGTAAGAATAGAATGAGGTACGATACACATGTGTGCGCCATGCATAAAGCTTAAAAAAACATACAGAAAGCTGATACAAATGCAATCAGCGTTTACTTAGTTGGAAGGTGGCACTAGGCGGCTGTCTGGAAAACTACGTGTTGGCTGCTGCGAGGTAGGTAGGGGAGCTCACAGCAGGAAGTCTGTGAGGGATTACAAGGGTCAAAAGGAAACATTGAATAGCAGGTACCTTGGCCTGGCCTGGCGCACGCCAAGGGACACAGTTTGTGGACAGTGCAATTTCTTTTAGTTTTTACGAGACATCCCGTCCATGACCTGTAAGCCCAGGAATCTTAAGACCATTTCCGGCTAAAACCTCCAAAAAATTTGTCCAAAGCTGAAATTTGGCTCACTTGCAGAGTCGAGCTTGCTTAATAACATATCAAAACTTTACCCCTCAAATCTGTGCGCGTCACATCGAAATCGTGCAACAAAGTCATAAGTGATGCGATAGTGCAGCGTTATATTAAACTGCTGTCATGAGGTGTAACTTTTACCGTACAATTAAAACAAATAGTTAAAAACAATCTAGAAACTCTATTATACGTAAATATGTTAAGAAATACCTAAAAATGTTAAGTTAATTATACACTGTAAAACAACAAAATAAAGGAATGTATTATTTTATCAATGTTGTGGAAATTCGACAATGATTATCAGCAAAACTAAACGTCTACGTGAAAAACATGCCAGGTATATTTTGTAGCCTATTCTTTCAGCTTTCTATTGGTATGTCAGTGAACAAGTTAGCGTATTTCGTTGGATCACTAGAGTAGTCTGAGCGTCGCAGTGTACCAGGTTCGGCACGGCGGACAGGTAAAGCAGCTAACACAGGATAGGTGCATGTATTTCCGGGAATTCCAAATGTATAGGGTTACAAACATGCTTATTTAGGCACATTTAAGCACACTAATGCTGTCTGTTTAGTCTATCGATTCTCGTCAGATTTATGACAGGTTACTGCATTTTCGGTGGCCGGTATCTCAGTGATCCTAATTTCTCCGAGAAAATTGTAAAAACTTCTCTGCAATATTTTTGAGTGTGTTTTCTTCTTACAATATGTCATTAACAAAAATAAAGGTAGAACATATTGTTACCTTAAGCTCTGTAAAATAAACAGGCTATTTTCTTTGCTTGTGGGAATCAGGAAATTTCATACAGTACTTGCGAAGATGTCGGTTAAGTCGCAGGTTACTTGTGAAGGATTACGCTCAATGGTGAAAAAAATTGTGAAACGTACAAAGTGAGTGTAAAAACTATGGACATGGAGATTATTTTTTATAGCAATTAAACATGTTGCACTGAATAAAGACTGTTGGGCTACAAAGTAAAATAATTTTGTACGTTTACGACAAACGTTTTGGGAAGACATTTCCAAAAAAAATCTGTAAGTTTACAAAAATATTGTGAATTTTGCAGAATGTGTATTGATATACAAATATGTATGTTTATTTTTAAAAAATGTTGCATACTTACAAATAATGTGTCCATTTGCAAATAAATTCTTGTACATTTTACAATAATTGGTTGAAATGGCACCAAACATTTTTTTGAAAACGGTTTCCCAAGATTTTTTCGTAAAAATACAAAATATTTTGCAAAATATGCCAAGATTGAAGGTTATTTTGTCTGAGATCAAACACTGGTTATAAAAATATGTATGTCTCGCTATTCTTCACAGGCATTTGGAAAATTCTGACCCATTTATTGACATGCGAAATTCTTGTTGTAGTACCTAGACTGATAAATTATTTGACATAATTTTACGAACACTTTTGGTAAAATATGAATTATTTTGTGTGTATTTAAATAAATACAACGGAAATCACACATCATGTTGCTTTAAATAATATGGAGAAGGGTTGATATGTACGCTTTGATCGATGATAGGCTTCATTTCTGAATCTGAATGACTTATACTGCTGTCAAGCAGCACAAATTATCAATTCGTAGAAATTTTCGAAGGAAAGGCAAAATAACCACCTGCACAGAACGGAACATGTGTGAGGAGAAAGAAATTAACCCAGATGTGCACGTAAGACGAACATCTTTTCGTGAAAATTTCTGCTTTCTTTGAATGCGGAAAACAAGTGATGACTATCATGCTACAGATATTGTTGTAGCAGAAGCTAGGTATTACAATTTTTGCAGTAAACTTTTCGCGAATGGTCTTAATTTTTGCCAAAATAAAAGTTTCACTGCTGGTCGTCCTATTAACACAAATAAAAATAAAAGTTTTGCCAAGCTTTGTTCTTTTTAATTAGAAAAGCTGTGAACGTCGATTTTCATTGACAGAAATGTGCAGTTTCAGGGTCAGTTCTGGAGAGGAGACATCCTGTAGAAGTTACATGGAAATGAATGGATAATTAGAAAATAGCATACCAATAACAGCAGTTTGAGGTAAAAATAAGAATTTAAAAAAAAAAAAAACAGGACAGTTACATTTCAGTGCTTAGAGAAACCGTACAGAGAAAAAGATTTGGTATATTCGAAGGTGTACTTCTTTGTATATGATGAAACAAGAGTGTGAAATTTTAACCAACCAAATATTTGCTTGCCCCTAAGGTTTAGTTCTCTCAACAAGAGTGTTTAATCAAATTAAATGTACATTTTGTTAGAACAACCAAACCAATATTTGACACATTTCATATATTGCTAAAGAAACAAAGATTTTTTTGGATTAAATACATACTTGTTTCGCCACATACAAAAGTATACATCTTTGACTGGAACACACCTTTTTCTCCATGTAAACATAGAATCAAAATAAATAAAATAACAAATAAAATCTTGTGACGTCAAGGTTCCCTAGTTTAATTTAAATAAAGTACGCACATTACACACAATCTTTAAAAATGACAATACCTGTGTAGATGCAAATCAACGAACAATAAGTTCTTGTAGACATCATGTTGTTCTCATCAAAGAAATAGCGCATATTGTCGAAACTTATTATTCACTTGAGGATTTATGGCTGTATGGAACATGGACAAATATTCCCTCATCTCCTTCGTAGAGTTGTTAGATTACGAACGTTAAGAGTGGACATGGACATCGCAAAGCAAGGAAAATGAGTTTCTTCCATTCATTAACATGAACTCTGGAAACTCAGGCGTAATCTAGACAACGTTGTGCTGTGCTATGCTATCTTATACCTGAATAGTAAAGAAACAGTGTCAGTATGGCACTTTGTAATGTTTAATCAACCTATTTAAATTAAGGTGGTTAACATTATTACATGCAATATTTCTGGAGAACTAGCCAATGCGACTGCGACATGGAAGCTTCCATATTTTGACGTCCTTGAAGGAATCAGTGGGACACACATTCTCAGGCAGTAATTTGCTTCAGGGTCTGTCACATCTGTGATCTTAGGACATGCACATACAAGATCATTTCGTGCCCATTTCCTTATTCAAGCAGCTCTTGGTCATTTGATACGATGCATGTGATACGATAAAAATTATTTGAAGTAAATTTAAATACAAGTGTTCACAGGATTCTCTGAAAATATACTTCCAGCATTAGGGCGTTGCCAAACTCAAGAGCTGTGACGCGAGCAAGGATAGTGATATAAGCTATATGTTAGTTAGTATTCTGCGTGGCTCGGTCCTTGTCTAACCTACGTACAACCAACCATTAATTCTGTTTTCGGTGAGGCCCGCACTGCTACAAGATTTTTTAGAGCTTTTAAAAAATACATCAAAGTACTCGAAAACGTTTCATAAAAATTTTCCTGTAATTTTATTCCTATAGCAAAATTCTCCTCTTCTAATTGAATAAATGATTTCTGTCCGATACTGATATCAATAAAAATTATAGCACAGCCGAACATAATTTAACTTGAAAATCACTATCCTTGCTCATGCCACGACTCTGGTAGGCAGCGCACTCAATGAACACTGTCTTGTCCAATAGCTGAAGTTAATTGTAAACTCAAAGATTGACAGCGTATCTGTCAGTCGCACTGTAGATTTATGTCAATATTTAGACCAAATAGGTCACACGCTGCAGTTTATCAACGCACGTTTCACAGGTTTTGCTGTTTACGAACAATATTTCATTGAAAATACAACACTAAACTACCTAGGGACTTTTAAACTATGTGAAAGTGTAAGGCACTTTCAGCATATTTTAAAATGTCAGTGATAACTGTATTTTTTGTAGTTATATAATCTTCACTTATTTTTCATTTTGTGTGGTAAACTATGTTTTAGTTATTTTTGTAGAATTTTTATGCTAGGCCTAGAAGTCTGTGATTTAATGTAATGTTTTATGTATGTATTATAGAATTATGATAAATAATAATGCTAATCACTACAAATCAGTAATTTAAAAATGGCAAAATTATTTTATGAATTGTATACAGTATATAAAACAAAGCGAAATTTAAGAGTCAATGATGTCGAGAACGATGTAGCAGTAGTTTGACCTGTCCACCGCGCCGAACCAGGTACACTGCGACGCTCGGACTGCTCTAGCGATCCAACGATATACGCTAACTAGTTCACTGACATACCAATATAAAGCTGAAAGAATGGACAACAAAATATACTTGGCATGTTTTTCACGTAAACGTTAAGTTTTGCTGATAATCGTTGTCAAATTTCCACAACATTGATAAAATAGTACATTCCTTCACTTTGTTGTTTTACGGAACATAGTAAACTTAACATTTTTAGGCAGCAGTTTAATATAATGCTGCACTAACGCGTCACTTATGACTTTGTTGCACGATTTCGATGTGACGCACACGGTTTTGAACGGTAAAGTTTTGATATGTTATTAAGCATGCTCGACTGTATAAGTGAGCCAAAATTCAGCTTTGGACTAATTATTTTTTGGTTAAAACCTTTGATCCCTGGCCTATGTGTCCGCTGACACCACTTCTCAACCGTACGTATACAAAGTTATGTATCGTACCAGCAAATAAAATAGGCTTGGGATTGGGAAGGAGGTTTGGCAACACAATAAATAAATTAATTGAACCAGTTATTTATTCTTTGTAGGCTAATAATAAGCAAAGGACACTTCGAAAAATTAACAAATTTGTACACTGACACGTCAAAAAACGTTTTGAGAAATCGAAGTACGGAAAATATAACCATGATATCAGTTTAAAACTAATAAATTGTTCAACTTTCGTAAAAAAAATACACAAGGTACATGCGTGTAAAAAACAAGCATAGCTAATGTTTAATTTTTGTTAGGTATGCATCTTCTTTGCACAAAACAGATACAACATCAGATTCTAATTATTCAGCTAAATGCTTTGTATATGCTTTAAAATGCATCGTTAGAATATATTTAAGCACAATTATTTATTCATAGAAGGAAAATCTGTATAAATCATATTTTTCTTAGTGAGGCATCCTTCATTATTATCTTACGTTCCAAGACAATGATTATGAAAACAAAGTTATAAAATACATAATTAATATTTACTGTACGTCAAATTGTTAATTACCTTATTCCTAGTTATTTATCATTGCATTGATAAGTTCATAAATTATTATCGAATCACACAATTTCCTGTATTAACTCACAGTTGAATCAAAAATTTTTTTGGTACGCAATTATTGTAACAACTAAAATATATAACTAATACACCACTTTAATCATTTTAAGTATTTTTCAGAACACATTTTAAGATTAATTTCAATTTGGTTGTCGAATCCCACATTGAGATTATATTTTTGACCTTTAATTTAATTACGCGACGACTAAAATAAAATATACGTACTCATGTATTTTTATGCTCCTCACTTAATTTTGAAAATTGTAAAAGGAACCCTTTTACATACAAAAACAATTTCCATCACAACAATTATTTACTGTTGTATTCACTTCAGACGATCGCCATTTATTATTAGGCAACAATGAATTAGATGTTTGTCAATTAAATAAATGCTATATTATTGAATTTATGGAAAACAGAGATATGCATACGCAAGACATAGTTTCATGGAAACTAAATTTTACCTAGTAAATTAAGCAAGTTATAAAATAAAAGCTATGTTTATCTATTCGAGGATTTCCATTTTCCCTTTTGGAACACTTTTGAATGTGCCAGAGAAATACTAATGAAAATTCATCTGAAAAGAATTTTAAACACCGTACAATTTGCTGGATGACCACGTAACAAAGATAAGGCATGCATGCTAGTGGGCTACCATTCAATATGATCATTTGTTTTCTGAATGTCTGAACCTGGAGGTGCTTAGCAGAACATGAAAATGTGCTCCAACTGCAGAAACATTTATTGGACAAGTTATCTCTATTCATGTTACTTCTGTGAAGTCTTAACATGGTCCTAGATAGGGTATTTAGTGTTAGTTGTAAGTTTACACACCCATTACGAGACGATTATAAATTTTTTTATTTAGTTATTTTTCTCAAGAATATTCTTCTAAAATTGTGACTTTCAGGACTGTAGTGCCAGAGTGATTTGAGCACTCACCTCCAACAGGAATGATCGCTTCCTTATCGTCTCTCATGATCTAAGATGTTACTTGCATAAAATTCTTAGCTCAACGTGAATTTCCCATTATTCTTTGCGTTACCGTATGAAAAAGTAGTTTACCAAAATTTGGGGTTACCTTGCACCATAAAAACTTTTTGTAAATTATGGTTTATAGCTTCTTATATTGTTGAAGTATTCATCGTACTTAGTTTTCATGATAAATAATACTTCAAAGGGAAGGACGCCTATGAGCTTTTCATGAATTAAAATTAAATGGGTCGTGTAATGTAGTCTCACTTTATAGAATTCACAGTTTTACGTTATTTTGATGGACTAGTTTTCCATCATTTTCAAGTTATGATCGGGTTCAAAGACATAAAATAAAACTGAAGTGATTTCTGAACACAATGATGGTAAAATGTTATTATATATTTTCATTCTTTATTGTAGACTTTGTTTGCAAGGTTTTCCATTCGATGCGATAATATTTCTGAAACAAAAAGTTTTGAAAAGTTGAAAATGAGGCAAAATTATGTTAAGAAAATTAATGCAAGTTTTAGAAAAATGTTGAAAAGGAAAATTGTCCCAGAAAATTTTCTGGTCATCCCGTTTTGCCTCTGTACTTCTGTTTTGCCACCCACCTCCCTCAAAGTACAAAACATTTGTTTTGGTAGAAACCTTCGTAGGCGCACACACAACACACCAACATTTTGATTTTGTTTTTTTTTTTTCCTCCATAAAATTAAATTTTTTTGGGTACCCGTTCTGTCCCTCTACTCCGTTTTCCCCCTGCTACCCACCTAAAAAAAATTGGTGGAAGCCTTCACGGGTGCACGTACAACTTACAAATGTTTATTTGTTCACAATTTTTTGGTATCCTTTTTTGTCCCTTTGCCTCTTTTTGCATTCCCCCACTCAATTTGCTTACAGAAATTTCATCGCAACCTGATGAGTGGAATAGAACAGGGTAGAAGACGAACAAACAAACTATAATTTATATTTGATAAGCTAGCAGTTTGTCCGTGGCATCACCCTCATGTATTACTTGTAATTGCCTATACGTATTCAATTGAAGGTTCTCTTTGTATGCCAGATTAGTAGCTCAGCCGTTATGTGTTAGGACCAAGCTGCAGGTTGAGTGCACTCTACAACCGGGTAAGTAGCTATAGCTAAAAACTATAAGTTTATCCCTGCCACTTTTAATTACTGTGCCGAACCATATAAATAGTCATAGAAAAATACATGAATATAAGAGAGTATTAAGATGATGGTATAAGTAGTATATGTGGTATGATGACTCATTTATCTCGAGTACGACCATTGATGATTGTGCCTTCAATATACGTACCTTCGAAAGTTCATTAAAAAAATTAAATATTTTGTTACTGGGCACATAGAGGTTACATACCCATATGTAACGATATAAACGCAGAATATTATCTTCCTTAGTTATAAGATACTTCTCTATGGCTGTACTTGCTTTTTTGAATCGTCTGCTTTGAAAGGTTTACTAAGACTAAGTAAACTCTAGGGTGTTATATAGTTATTTTCTCAGTATAAGAACTGAGATAATTATTTTTCGTACTTATGTACGCATCATTCTGAAGCAATTCACATCTCAATATCTCAATATGTTAGGTATACATATTGGGGTAAATGAAAACAAATCTTATGCATATTCACCTCTACAGTGATTGAATTTTGCAAAATATTACCATTACAGGTTAAACATTTGTGTAAGTATTTAATTGAGGTGAAAATCACGTCAATAACAGATTAATAGAGCCCACGATTTTTCGCGAAAAGAATTCTGCAACCATTCGTTTGAATACCTTGTGTGCACATATGCAGGCCTACTTCATGGTCAGTAATTGGTTGTTTTTAATTCTCAGAGTATAGGGTTCTACCCGCAAATCTCAGAAGTGAGGTGTCGCAGTAACCTTGTTCCTGTTGACACAGTCAAATTAGCCACATCTGTGCAGTAATACATTCTGCCAAAAACCATGAAGCAAAGCTTCATATGTACACATAAGGCATTGAAACAAACTGTTACAGAATTATTTTCGCGAAAAATCGTGGGCTCTACCAATTGAGTCAAAGCGTGATCAACGATTCAATAATTTTTTTTTCCGTTTCTTCACAGGGGGGGGCTGAAAGTTTGCCCGTTGGACGGGCAGCCCATCAGGATTTTTCTAACAAGGCGTATTTGAAAAGAGACTGGAAAGGCAACCTTTCCAATTTCTACAAACCTGTTATTTTTCATACACTAAAAATCCTGAAAGCTTGCCCAACTGGATGGGCAGCCCATCAGGATTTATTCTCGCAAGGCATATTTGCAAACAGACTGGACAGGCAACCTTTCCAATTTCTTCAAACACGTTAGTTTTCATGCAATAAAAATCCTGAAAGTTTGCCCGACTGGATGGGCAACCTTTCCAGTTTCGAAACGGACGACTGAAAGATTGTCTGTTGGACGGGCAGC
>PNEQ01065249.1:7558-18441 GCA_003012365.1 Medauroidea extradentata
ATATATATATATATATATATATATATATATATATATATATATATATATATATATATATATATATATATATATATATATATATATATATATATATATATATATATATATATAGACAAATATAAACACAAACAACAACGTAGACGACAAGCAGCCCCGTCACATTGACTTTTCCAGGTTTTCCTTATTTTCCAGATCAGTTGCAACCCTGAATTACATTTTGAAAAGAAAAGGAATTTATTATAATACACATATAGTTTTGATCATAATGTTACTGTATAATACTATATTTACGGTTCATTGGTTCCCAAAAATGTTAGCGTAATTAATTATGCTATGTTTCACTGAGCTGATTACATCCATTAAAATATAACATAATTAAATGTTACTAAAAATTAATAAATCTTAAAAGTAAACAATGCCCCCAGGGTACAAATAACTTTTCATGCAAACTGTAATTTCCTGCAAAAAGTGATTGTGGCAAATGTTAATCGAGTAGAGCACGGCATGCCAGTAAGTGCACTTGCGCAAATTCTCATTTCATCCTTACATGACCTGGCAGCTGAATGAGCACCCAGCGGCCTGAGTAAGAACGTTCCACATCACAAGATTTGTTTAGTTGAGAAGCCATTTTCTCCGTGTTCACCACATTTGGAATTGGGCTGAATATGAAAGCCTATTTCACTACCACAATGCAATTTTCGGAGTTTGATGAAGTTGCTGCTGTAGTGAACGCAAATCTTGAGTAAGTCTGCACGTCACATACAGTTGACACCGCTTATAAGAACATCACAGTATCCTCCAAAAGGGAAATGGCTGGTGATACAAAATAATTGTTTGGCTGTAGTTCGTCAAGTTACCGAGAATGTCGTACTTTTTGGCGCTGTTTTCTCAGCGGTCGGACTCAAACTCCGTCTGTTTTTTTCAATTGTTAAATTTATAAAGTAAATAAAGATTGCTGGAGCCTTTTCTTAAATTTGTGAGCGAAGAAAGTATTTCATAAATTGATAAAAATATGTTTTGATAAATTGTTTATCTTAGCGGAAAGGAAGTGGGCGGAGTTTAGTCCGACCGCCGTAACATCAGCGCCAATAAAACATTATATTCTCGGTAACTTGGTGAACTACAGCCAAACAACAAGGGGGTCAAATATCCAGGTGAGTGTCCAGACTTGTTCTTCTACGACCGTGTCCCCAAGCATAAATCTGTGAGTTAAATTATCTGCTGTTTAGGTTATGGATGCTAGGAGGAATCAAAATTGAAGCATTTACATATTGACAGTGACATTGGCCAGCAGCCCAACTACAGTATGTTGTTGCTTTTTGAATTGACAGATGGCGCAGCATGTAAAAGATCATGATTTGAGACATTAAAAAAATTTATATACTCAAAACGTTAAAATAATCTACGTATTGCAATGTAACACTATGTATTTCACTGCTACAAACATAACGGTAATTATAAGGCTATGCTGAAATTCATCTCTTGTATTTCTATGATATGAGTGAAGTTCATTGTACAGCCTTTAATAAATAAAGTAATGAAATATTTTTGTTGAAACAAAAACTCTGGCTGTCTTCTGTAAAGTTGTAAAGTCCTATGTTTTCAATAATTTTGTGCATTGTAATAATGTAAATTCTTCACTTTTTTCAGTAAGTAATAAAAAACAGTAATTTATAATTCATTCCACTGTTGTGGGCTGGTAGACAGCAACATGGAAGTGTTTATTTAGGCAACTCCCCCACTGTGGCACGTGATTTTTGTCTTTTACCTTAGAATACTAGCAGGGATATCACAAAATATGTGAGTGGTGCTGTGTGAGTCACAGAGAGGAGTGCTGGGTGGTGTCAGTAGGGTGGCCCTGGCTAACGAAATTACATAAATGAGAACTCAACCTCTCCTCCACTCTTGGCACATTGCTATAAGGGAGGAGTGGGTGGAGTCAGCATCATGTGATCAGCCACCACCCCTTGTACTTTCACTCTGCCCTCCCGAGCGAGTATATGAGTAGCTTAACTGTTGTGCAAGCGGCATAGGAACTCCGGACCGTGGGAAATTGATAGTAGGAATTAAGGGCTATGAGAACAGACTGTCTTAGCATTGTTGGAGGGCGGCAATCAGTTGTGTGTGTCACTTCTAAACCTATGGAAATTGTTTTCATCACAGCCATTTGTGTGTGTGTTATCATGTGCGCCTGGTCTGGTCATGGCTGCCTAGAGTACCAAAATCTGCAAACGGAAATAGCCAACAAGCTAATAGATACCGTATTTACTCGATTTTAAGAAGCCATCGAGTCTAAGATGCACCCCACTTTTAGAGCTACAAATGTTAAAAAACGTTGACATGCGAGTCTAAGACGCACTCCACCCATTCTTTTCAAAACAAGTCCAACCTTGCCACCATGTGAAGTATCACTTGTCACCCCACCAGCCCAAAGCAAAGCTACAGACACGCATGTTGTTTATAGAAGTGGCAGCTGCTGTACCGCCTCCCTACACCTCTCTCATAAATGTCCGAGAGTTACGTGCAGCTTGCATCCGTCTCGCCACAGTTGTGCCACGTGTTTTATCTTCCCTCTTCCCCCCCCCTTCGTTTCCGTGCATGGCAGAAGATCCGAAACAACGATTTTTATATATTTTTGGCTTTCAAAAATTACTGCTCATCTTATATGAAGGATGTTAAAATTTTTGGTACCCTAAAAATCGTTTGAAAGCTAAGCTGTAAGCTGTGGAGTTGTATGGTGTTACAAGGATTGCCTTTTCCATCACAAATCAAAGCAAGTGCTGTGTTTATATATATATATATATATATATATATATATATATATATATATATGTATGTATATATATATATATATATATACATACATATATAATTTACGGTACAAAATGATGAGAGCTACCGTACAGGGAAGCGTGCACCACTTGGTTATCAATACAACTGGAGCACATGACTAGATCCTTTGTCTTGCCAACGCCAAACTCTCGGATGGAGAAAACAAGGATCTAGATACTGCGAGCCTAGATCGTTTATATCGCCCAGCACATTACTCTCAAGCGGAGAAAACGAATATCTAGGTACCATGTCCCTAGATCTTTGTCTCGCCAGTACAAAACTCTCGGGCGGAGAAAACAAGGATCTAGGTACCGTACCACACATCATGGTTTGGCTAGCTAGCGTCAACAGCGCACAGGAATGCCTTGCAAGCAGCTGCTGAAGCTCGGCGTTGCCATGTAGTTCACGGCGGACCCCAGTCTTGCATTGCCAAGTCGCGCACAGCTGCCGGCAATTGACGATGTCACCGGCTACGTGTAACAGCCGCCTTGTATTTCCTTGACTCTCGGGTGCCCAGAGGGTAGTAGTAGCCAATGTTATTTGTTTATGTGTCACCAATGATGATTATATACCAGTAATAAATGCATTAAAACTATTTGAATGAAATATTTATGTTTCTGGTAAAGGAAAAAATAATTTTCGGCCTGGAATTTTAAAAGTTATAATTTACTTTTTTTTTTTTTTTTGGAACAAATTATTTTTTACTAAATTATTTTTGTCTATATCTCTTTAAATGCTGGGAAATGTACGATGCCATTGATTCTAAGACGCAGTCAACTTTTAGGTCTCGAAAAGCCTAAAAAATGTGCATCTTAGAAGCGAGTAAATATGGTATATAGCAGAGTGATATGCATGGTAATGCAGCATGTTTGTTGTCATCAAATCGCTGGAAGTGGCTGAGGGGAAAGTTTTGAGATAACTGGCGGAAGTAGAAAGATAAAAATGTGCCTTTGTCTGCTCATTGAGATAACAAAGGGTGGAGGGTGGGGTAAGAGTATAAGGAGAGGGATAGAAGGAGAAAAAGGTTTGCTTGGTTTCATGTTATGTTGCGTGGTAACAAGTGACACGTGAACTTGAGCTAATGTTTTGTATTTCACAGTATAGTGTTGATTTACTAAAGATATAACACAAATAAAAAAATTGACAGCTAAACTACCACTGTTTCCATCCCGACGCAGTATCGTATACCGTGTCTGTGAGATAATCTAGCCGCCGTCCTTCAGACTATTTCTGAAGGAGAAGCGACGGAAATAGTGAGAGTGAGAAAGGCATGTGTTGCGCTAGTTTGTCCATAGCAGTTTTTAATTCTAACACCTCGCTCATTTACACCACACAAGCGTTGTTGAACATACACTGCCTCATACGGCAAAGATGCAGCAGCAAATTTCATGTTTTTCACGAGTCCAACAGTGCCATTTCCCCATCCTCATATTTTAATACATAACTCAACTTATCTTTTGCTTTATGAATGTCCAACACAGTTTGTTTCTTTCTTGACAATATAATTAGCACTTTGCTACCGAAACACAGACCTCTTAACTTTTCTATTAGTTCAATTTTTTGCTTAACTGCAAAGTTACTCTCTTTCTTTTCTGTCTTGTTGCAGACACCATTTAAAAAAAAAAGCACAATCATTAACGTGCACGTACATCAAAAGCATAAAAATATTCAAGTAGTCAGACACGATGGTTGTTCTTGTCCGGACACGTCAAAACACCGACAAGCAACTAGTTCTGCTTACTGTCCTACACGGCTATCCGTGCGCGTACCTGATGTCCATCATCAAAGCACGATAACCAGGTAGGTCTTGTGCTGCACGTGACAAGTAGACCGACAGTGGAATAATTTTGTATTGCCAGATTCTGTTAGTTAAATACGACGTCCACTGAATGGAGGTCCGGTAAAACAAGGGTTTACTGTGTGTGTCTACATATATAGAGAGAGAGAGAGAGAGAGAGAGAGATTAAGGTGCTCGGCTCGCCAACTTGAACAAAGTGACGAGAAGGCAAGCAAAGATAAGCAAAACCATGCTCCAGGTTGTCTGCTCACTGGCGTAAAGAGAAGAGACGTGAGACAACCAGCAATACAACTGGACTCGCCACTCGCTTGCCAACTGGACTATTCACACGGCACTCACCTCTTTTTCTCTCTTTGCTTCGGTTTGCCTCTCCTGAAATATGCGGCCATTCATTTCACAACACTGAAATTATCACCACAGAAAAAAAAAAACACCTTTTCTGTTCCCTTCCTTTCGCGCCAGTGGGCGAGCAAAATGAACACAATTAAAATTCCTTCAACAATTATTCACATGAGGCAAAGACTGAGTAAGTTAAGCAGGTTAAACAAAAATATTTGTTTTGATTTTAACTCTCTACTCAAAAAATTAGTAATTTATAGTCCAAAGTACAGTACGAACATTTTAATTGGAATGTTATCTTAATTTTTTATATATATGGAGTTCCTTACTTTTTTTGAGGAGATATTTTATTGTTACCTTCACAAATATATACGACCAAAAATAAGCATCACGACTATTTAAAAACAAAGTCACAAAATACTATATACCACAGTACATCAAAAAAGTGTAAAATAAAGTAGGTTTCATAGTTTAATAGACATGCTCTGTATTTTATACAGACTTTATTTAAATTTGATACCAAAGATATGGAAGTTTCTAATTATTGTTCACAAGCTGAAGTTAAATATTCCAATTTTTTTTCCTGTCAATCATTTCTAACAAAAAGACAAACTGCAACTCTTAAGATTCTGTTTTTGCACTGATGCTGCTAAAAATTATGTTCTTAAATGTAAACAAAAGGGAATGCATAACGGTTTAACATAACTACAGCAACGTTTTATTTGAGTGATTTAAGATTTTTAATCAAATGTCAAATCGTAAAAAAAAAACTACCAATTGGAGGATCTGCATCAAGCCCTAATATGGAAATTTCGTTATGAAGTCTTCTGGTGATGGTAGGCAGTATTTAAGAATCTCATGTACAGATGATTTGTTACTTTACCAGATTTATTCACACGTTAACAAAGCACTACAAACTTGAGAATCCTTATCGTAAGGATGTTACACTCTGTAATTCCTAGGATTATACTTGGTACAGTACCTTAAAGTCGAAGGAGATGCATGGCTGTCAAACTTTATGTTCCTCTATACGAAATTTATCGGTCAGCCCCTTAGCTTTTCAATAATCATTGAGTTCTAGGCAATACAATACCCGAAAACAACATTTCTCATATGGTGTTTTAATTTTCTTTATAACTTTGAAACGTTGTAATGATTTTAAGAAAATAAAAGTGTCATTAGTACTAAATGAATTGCTTCTGCGTTAGCATAACTAATACGCTTTCTATGTAACAAAGGCGTGTTCAGGAGAAGATAGAACTCCACTTTGTGTACATGTTGTTTACCTTTAAGTAGTATTACATAGTAATTAAAGAAGCGTGGTGGACACAAATAAGAAGGTACTCTACCTGCACTGTTCCATTAGATAAAGCCACTAGAAGTGTACCAGTATCCGTCTGCACAGGCCTTTTTGACAGGAATAATAAGGCATACACAGACAGCTGCCTCATCACCACGTTTACCATCTGTAACTGCATATCTGGCTCTTTGTATAACATTACTGTCTGATCATTTTGTAAACTTCCTTCTGGAGTTATACTGTCCCTGGCCAAAAGTAAACATTTATGGATTTAATATTAACACGTACAGTACAAATCCTCTGTCATTCAGTAAATCTACAAATTAACACTGTTATAGGTCATTCGGAATAAAGTGAGCACTAAAGATTTAACCTTTGAAAAAAAATCACTAGCCGTTATTGCATGTAAGTCAACATTAACAACAGTTAAATTATTGTTTGCATGGTCGGTAGCGAATAATAGCACGTAGTTCCTTGTATTTTCTTATTTGAATACAGCATTAGTGAAAGAACATCAAATGCAAATGACCTCCCTGCATTTAATATACTTTAAAATGTTTATTTAAGTTCTTATTGACATACTAAACCGAGCCGATTGTCGTTGGCACACGCCGCTAATACTTTGCGCCACAGAGGTAGTTTTAAGTTCCACCGACAGATAACATCAGAGTTAGGTTTTCACCGCTCCGCCAAGCTTCGCTAGGAGGCGAATTGCGTCATTCAGTTTGTTTGTCGGTTGTGTAATGAATATTGGTTTCTGATAAACACATTCATAAGTACTGTAAGTGACTGTTTATGAATATCATTGGTAAATTATGTGAAGTCATTAGTAATGTAAGTTGTTTTGTTTTATGACTGCCAGCCTGAGTAGCCTGTCTGGAAATAGAAACAGCATTTTTTTTTCCTGTTTCACACATTAAGAAAATATGTTATTTATTGTTTCTCTTTACGTGCGTCGTCGTCGTTCATTGCAGTATGCTGAACGGAATTTGTATTCTTGAGTTGCGTGTGTTGTGTGTATTTTTAGTGGCGGTTTTAGTTTAAAAGTTAGAATGTACTGTGCATACATTTACGAGATTCGTAACGGTAATAGCGCCGTTTGAGTAGACACAGAGAAACCAGTGTTATAAGACGTTTACTCGCAGGTATTTATAACTAAGATTACTACTGAGTATAGCCTGTATTCAGCACCAGTGCATTTAATGAGTAGAGATTGTAGATAACATTTATCGGAGCAGTGTAATATGAATGTAAACATTGTACAAGCCTATGTAAAGAAAAGCACGTGGCAATGTTGATGTTTACATGCGACGTAAAGATATAAACTGGCAGAAAATAGAAATTAATCAGGACTTTTTTGAGTGCTCACTTTATTCCGAATCACCTTTACTTAACTTGACCACAAGTGTGCAACAAGAAAATAGGTGAACTACAAATTCTATGTCTCCATCATACATTTTTTGTATATTTTGGTAATGGCAACTTTATAAAGACAACACTTCTACGTGCATGCTGCAGGTAGATACATAGTCTTAACAATGTGGATCCTAAAAAATAACCTTTTCTGTTTAACACTGTGCCATTCTAACAGATAGAATACAATGGTTTCATTACTGTTCAAAAGAACAAATTTCAAGATAGACTAGCATGTAGCACACAAAAAAGGAATGAAATGCTATACTGATTAGGTTTAAGTACTCCCAAGACAAGTAGATCCCTATCTTCAGCTGCCAACATTAAGATGATATTCAATACTGTACTTGACTATTGTTTTAAGCACTCCGTATATTCCTTAAGCATAAGTTGCACCGGAACCTGAAAATATCTATCAGGAGAAGCTGTAAATTGGAAATTACGAACGTACAAAATTATGCTATTTCACACTCAGTAGTTAGGATCACGGCCCTTGCTGTCAACTGTCGAGTGAGCAAAGCAAGCAAGTGATTTTTGTAGTATCAAGAGACAAGAAAACCTTTTCTATCCAAAAAGAGAGAGAGAGAGAGAGAGGGTGGAAGTTATGCATGTACGTGTGCGCATGTTATCAGGTGGTCCACCCATCGACTTAGGCCTTACCTAATTATTTCCCATTATTATTATTACTGTTTTTGATTTATTTTGTGAAATTAATTTTAATTGTTGTTATTAATTACTTAGTCCTTTATCTTAATTTTACTTGAATCTCAGTAATTGCAGCAGCTAAATAATATTAAAAGTAAATATATTTGAATTGAAGGTAAGAGTACAGCTGATCCACTTTAGATGTAATGGCCAGGTGTGTTCGCACGTTCCTGGAGGAGTTAAAATTAGATTGTGACCATTCTTATTGTTATTATTTTTTACCGGATTGCAAATGCACTTCTGCAATTTGTGTGTGTGAGAGAGACAGTATGTTGTTTTGTGTGGATCAGTGTGAGCCGATCAAAGGACATGTATAAAATATTATACTTTATTTTGTTATTTAAAGATTATTTATTTTGGGTAAACAATATTTTTTATAAGACAAAGTTAGGAAGTATACATGTATTTATTCGTACGGAATTTAATTAAATCTTTGTTTCGGGTAGTGTTTAGTTGCTGTAGTGCGATGGATGGCTGCCAAAGGCACTAAGGTGGAGAAAAAAGTGTGAATGGTGTTGAGCAGCCATTCTGTGTTAGGCTACTCTGCACGTTCAGTTTCTGTGTTTGGTGGCCGGGCGCCCTAATGTCAAGCTTCAACGAGTAAGTGAAGTATGGGGACGATGGAGGAAGGGAAAGTTTATTTCCTATATTTTCTATGCATAATGTCTCGGACATAAGCTGTTTTAAAGTTAAGCCCATTTCAGAATAATTTGTTTATATTTGTGTCCTTTGTTTAGTTCAGTCGATCGGGCAGTCTAAGTAGGGAGACTTAATAAATAAAATAAATAAAAAAAGTGACTACCAAAACTACTTCACGTACTTTCTTTTCAGCAAGTGACACCTTTCAATAATTTAGTTCTACATGGAAACTTGTGTTCCTCAATATACAGTATGTAGTTTGGTGGTGTAACCAAAGTACAGATTTATTGAAATTCTGTGAAGTAAACTTTTTGGTCATTTCAAATAAATCAAACATATGAAGAAACAAAATTTATGTGAATGTCATTTCATTATCTGAAATAAGCAGGCATCTAACAATACAACCTACAAAATGAAAGGAACACAGTTAACTAACATTTAGAACCAGGGATTTGAGCGATTTGCAAGTGTGACGAGCTGACAATCCTCCGCCGCACTATCAAGATGAGGCCCAGATCTATGAAATATTACTCTGTTGTAAAAATATTTTTGTACTAAAATAACTCTGTGTATTAAAATAACTCTGTGTGTGTGCATGTGTGGGGTTGTGTGTGTATGTGTGTGTGCACGCATGCATGCATCATTTTTTTTATAACTACTTTAACTTTCCCTTTATGAGTAACTGGAAATGAATGTAACACTCACTTGAAGTTATGATGTACAACATTTATACATATTTTTGAGTGACGAGAGTTGTGTATTTGTACAGTATCCTAACCTCCCAAATTTACGAACCCTAGATTTAAAGAAGGTAGAGATTTTACGAATACTTTCCCAGAAACCATCAAAAAATAACAAAATTCTACAAAAAAATTGTAAAAAAAAATTACATTAATAATGGTTTTAAAAATTTATACAGGTAAAACATGAGTTGTACAGTCACATTGTTCCAGCGCACGTGCAAACACTCCTTCAACTATAGTATGGCCATCTACGCTATATCTCCAAGTCACCACATCTTATTCCTCACCTCGTGCCGACAGTAAACGTCAACTACAGTTTACATCCTTACATGACCCCATCAACATAGTAGTAATGTGATCCACGTTCACGGGCCTCTCTGCAACCGTCTGCCATGTTCAACTGCCCGCATGAAAACCCTACGCCCCACAGAAAGTAGTTGTACTCGTCCAGCTACTAGCAGTCGCCACCCAAATCACAACTACTGAACATTAAAAAAATAAAGCAAAAACTGGAGGGAATTAAATATAAAATATACATAAAAAATTTTACGGTCAAAACTTTTAGTATTGAGTTAATTAAGTTATTCATGTTTATGAGTTGAGCCTTAACCTTCCTAGCATGGCAACCTAACCTGTGTTCTCTTCAAGCCACTATGCTTAATACTTCGCATCCATGCATGTTGCCAGTTTTAAAAGTGTTAGCTTACACTCCCCAGTCTCATAAAGTTTATCGAAAGTTACGGAATGTAGTAAACTTTCCCAGGGATCAGAGAGATCGCCGCTTAATTACCAGTAATGCAGTATTTCTGTTAGTCCAGTATTGTTCAACGGCCGCAGCGCCATTATGTAAAAGAGGCTATGAATATTGTAAACCTCTCGGGATCAAAGAGATGATCGCCACACAGTTTCAGCCACGTGTAAGGCCTTAATTCTTGCCCAGTATCTGAACGGCCCGGAGTGCCATGTAAAGTAGTACGCATCATAATATGTCCTGTGGAACTAGTATTGTATTTCCAAGTTGTCGTATCATTATTATTGTCATACCCTGTTGTTGTATCTCATATTGAGATCCCAGTGTTGTAATGTATGTCCTCAAATTGTGACAGACACAAAC